>BNST01002112.1:0-114444 GCA_019650275.1 Xylocarpus granatum
AAACCCTAAACCCTAAACCCTAAACCCTAAACCCTAAACCCTAAACCTAAACCCTACAACCCTCAACCCTAAACCCTCAACCCTAAACCCTAAACCCTAAACCCTAAACCCTAAACCCTAAACCCTAAGCCCTAAACCCTAAAAAACCCTAAACCCTAAACCCTAAACATCAACCCTAATAAACCCAAAACCCTAAGCCCTAAGAACCCTAAACCCTAAAACCCTAAACCCTAAAACCCTAAACTTTAAAACCCTTAACCCTAAGAATCGTGTGCTCTAGAAGAATGTCAAGCTGCCAATTGTCTCAGCTATTATTTTTCCTTGTGATACTTGGAGAAAGGTTTTATTAGTAATGAGCAACTAACTCATGTACTTAATGCTAATTTAGGAGTAGTTGCTCATGCTAATGGGGCTAATCCTACTGTGAATGTTTTTTACTTCCTATAGTTTCTATTATAAATGAAAATGATCATTTCACTAATGAGATAGTTTTGGACAAGGACTCAATTTTGTGAGTTAGCTTTAATATAGGGCACACAAATGCTCCTAGTTTGAGTGATTTGATTACTAAGCTAAATGGCTATACAAATTATGTAAGTCAAAGTGAAGGCCAAAGATATGGATTTCAATAATGAGTAGGTATGGCAACTCTAACTTTGGTAGATATATTGCATCTAGTACTTTTAAAGCTATGTTGGTGGTTATGGTTTTATTATGGTTACTCCTTAAAAGATGTTACTTTGGATGCCAAGAAGACATGCCATCTTTGTAGCAGAAGCCGCCAAATTTCATTTTCTTTTGTTTGTCTCTTGTCTCTTTGCATTGGAGGATTCAGCTCACTATCATACGAAGAATATCTGTTGTCATCATTTTCATTCTACTAAAGTGGAGAGAAATGTAGTAATGGATGATTCCAAAAGAAAGAGTAATCTTAAGCATTTATTTTGTGTTGACTTGTTGGATGCATTATCGGTAACATAACTTGGCTGCTTTTAATAGAAGAAACAAAGGGATCTACATTGCCATTTCTATTAATGACTTTCACATTAAATTTATGAATAGGATCTTCATCAACTATGCAGTCATTTCCTTCTCTGGTAATGGCAGTCAGTACATGCATTGCATGCCCATGGGCATCTCGGAGTTAGGGAGCTACTCACAAGATTTGCCTTTTGTTTTCTTTGTCGTTCCACAACAGTTTAATTTTTATTGCTCTCTTTTTTTTATAAACATTAGGTTCTTCTCCTCTTTTAGTATTATACTTTCATATATTTCAATTAATAATAAAGTAAAGGTAAAGTCAAATTCCACTATTTTTATACTTTTAAATAATTTTAAAAAACACTAAATTCTAAACATTAAGCCTAATTTCCAATCTCTAGATTCTAAATTTTAAATTATAAATTTCAAATCTCAAACTCTAAATCTAACATAATATTGGTATGGCTAATAAAGACTCGCTGAAACATTGAATTTTTCCAGCGAAGATCTTGAATGATATGAAATAACTTTTGAGTTTATAATAAAATAATTTTAAGCCTGCATTTAATTAAATTAAATAAAAGGGGCCATGTGAAAGCAAATTTATTAAAAAATGATAAAATTAATTATTTTAGTAATTTTAAATTTAAAAAGATCATATATGTAATTGGGTCTAAAATTAAATTATTTTGAAATTTTTTCCAAAAATAGAAGAGAGGTTATTAACAATGTCGTATGTCTAATTGTAATCTAATACATTTGTGTCGAACACAAGCACAATCGCCGCAAATCCTACTTTCAGTCTGCAGAGTCCTCCCATGTCTGTATGTCCCTCATAGTTGGCGTAAGAAGTTTCTCTTTTTGTTTATTTTGTTTATGATTTTACCTTATTACTCCTTTCACTCAAATATTTTCATTTGTTTTCGGTTATCTCTCTAGAGGGAAAGAAAGTAAAATTATCTGCTGAGATACTGTTTTAGTTGTTTCGAGTTGTCATTTCCAATTAGTTACGGGTCTCGCATGCT
Source organism: Xylocarpus granatum (assembly GCA_019650275.1). NCBI lineage: Eukaryota > Viridiplantae > Streptophyta > Magnoliopsida > Sapindales > Meliaceae > Xylocarpus > Xylocarpus granatum. The sequence continues at coordinate 2,007 of BNST01002112.1, forward strand.
TCCCTTGAATTACTGAAAACCATTTGTCTGGTATTTTGGTTTTTATGTCAGTCCCCAATTTAAGATTTAGGGTTAGGGTTTTACGATTCTTACGTTTTATATCTGAGTTTTTGTACTAGATTAAATGCAATTCAGATGTTTTTAAGTATTCTTATTGTTTTAGGTTTTATTTTATCTATGCTTTGTTCACTTTTGTTTGGGTATTACGTAGTTATTTATTTTATTATTACACATGATTTTATTCGAATAGAAACAAGTTGTTAAGCAAATTTTGTTATCTAGAGAAAGTGCGTATTATGGAACTTTATAGAAAATAACGAATTGTCATATCCTTAATCTTAGCCCTTCCCCTGTCTAGTTAACATTGCAATCTAATCTTCCTATCTGTCATTTTTCAAAGTCCATCTTAAAAATGTTTAGTTTTCCGTAAAACACAAGCCCAATTTTGTTCATCTAGTTTAACCCTAATTTCTCTTGGAACCAATCTAGCCATCATCATCCCTCTCTTACTACTGACATGATTCCGACATCAATCCACTGATGTCACTGGAACCAACGAGAATAACAACTCTTGGCCACCAAAGCCAGTTGCCATTGCCACTGGGTGACAGTCAAATATTATCGTTCTCATTTTATGCTATTGAGATCTCTTCAAGGTATACAACTAATGCAGACATTTTCTGGCATTAGTAATTTAATTAACTTCCTGAGATAAGCTTGGTTGCTGAATTTGTTGAAAAAAAAACACACACAAATGAGGCTTTACCAAATTATGTGTTTTTTAGTATGTTTATTGCTTTGTGATGCTTTATTGCATTTGTTAAGTTTTATTGAATTCTTCATTCTTCGGTTTCCTTGGTGAAGAATTGGTATTTCTTCAATATCTTATGAAAATAATAAACTGTAACTATGCATTATTGGTGGTGACTGCACAAGCTGCTGGTGTCATGTTGGAGATGATTCTACCACCAACATTGATGTCTGCAGCCACCATTCCAACAAAGGTTCAAGTTTTCCAATGTAAGACCTGTCTTTTAGTTGTAAGAGTTCCACAATAATGGGCCATAAGATTCAACTGCACACTTTTGCTGAGTTGTCTGCCACAACCGTGAAAATTTTTAGTTTCTATTGCCGTGGAAAGTGGTGATTACTATGTAGATTTAATTTCAATGATAAAGCTGATTGATGGAGATAAGATTATCTGCACTATTTGTGATGCATTGAGGATGTGTAAACTATTTGCTATACCAATGGATGAACATCCCTAATTGATCCCTGAGCATGAGTTAATATCAGAGTGCTAGACCGAGCCATTTCATCGTTAATATGCAAAGTTGTGTTGTTTATTATGTAACTATAAATGGATTATTGTTGTTGTTTTGTCATGGTCATGATTGTTGACACTATTGATGCAGGTTTTGACTTGTTTTGGTTCTCAAGTCTTAGGAATTATATTTGAATAATGAGTAGGCTATCAATTCGGCCACGCCCACTAGACATTCACAAGAAGCTGCCCATTGTCAAATCAGTTAAAGACTTTGAAGATGATAACAATGACACAACTCCTCCTGCTAGTGCTATTAATAATACTTCCTCTACCACCACCACACGCAACTCGCACCTCCTCCGACTCAACTCTTCTTCAATGGACCCTGACAGTCAAGAGGTATCTCCCAGTTTTTACAAAGAACTCAAACTGTGTCATTTTGTTGATTTCGCCATTAAACTATCATATTTTCTTTTATCAGATGCATCAAATCCCCAGCAAAAAGTCAGCTGCTGAAATACCCACACCTCAGTTTGTGGTAGTTGATACATACGAACGAGATTATTCTCGAACGTTCAGTCAGCCTAATTCTTATTTACGCGCAAGAGGAGGTCTGTTGATGTTAAATTATCTGTTCATATTGTTCAGGCAAGTTGACATTTTTCTAACTTAGCTTTGTTTGTTAAATTTAAATTATTGAAATTTACAGCTCGGGCTGAGCTTGGGGAATTTGTCGAGTATGACTTAGACAATGAGGATGAGGATTGGCTTAATGACATCAACAAAGATCGAAAAGTTCTCACACCTGAAAAGTAGTTCACCATATCTATCTATTATAATTTACCTGTTATGATTTTTAAATGGCAAATGAAATCTATTTTTTACAATGTAATTTGATGTCTAAATGTTAAAATATGATGTAGATAAGTTTATTTATCTCCAATTGGTCATTTGGTTCCATGAATGATATTATTCACTTTTTGTGGTGCACGAAATACAGACTGGAGGCTCTTCTGTTTAAGTTGGAAGTGTTGGATCATAAAGCTCGGGAAAGAGCTGGACTTATAACACCTACTCTTGGTTCACCTGTTCCTGTGCTTCTGCAACTGGATGTTGCTATTGAGGTGATACTTTGTTTTGCTTGTTTGAATGCTGTTTGTTACCCACTTTCAAGTTGTGCATTTGATGGCCATATGATATGAAACTTGTTTATTCGGAGCAATTATTTGATGGGTTTTCATTGATCAGATATTAATAAAAAAAAATTCTTTCAAAGTTATGTGTTTTATTGTCGGTGAAACTTCCTATTCATAACATAGCCTTTAGCATCTTGTGTTTATAAAATCAACAACTTATCTTCCTATTAAGAGAACATGGTGGGGCCTCATAAAATGCCATCAAAATAGATGATAGGATCAGTACCTTAAAGATTTATCAACTTGTTATCTATATTCTTTGCTGGTGAAGCTTCCTCTATGGATCTCCAATTTCTTAGATCTTCAATATCTTAACTCCTTTGCATTAGCTTTTAATGGTTACCTAACAATTCAATTTGTCCAACATTGCAAATTAGTAGATAAAGACTTGCAGGCCCTGCTGTGGAACTCATAGTGAATTAAGACATTTCATGGTTGTAGTATTTGACACTGTGTAACAGATGTGCCACACTTATATCTCTTGCCATTTTGTCCTGCTGCTCTTTTGTTGATTATTTTTTATTTTCATATCGATAAGATACAAAGTAAATGTATTAAGAAAAGCAAAAGGTTAGAGCTGCATTAGTGGACTAGGTGTCCAGAAAGAAAATTAAAAACAATAGATGGGAAACCCTTATAATTTGAATATGCCTTAAAAAAAAAGCAATTAATTGGTAGCAAATACATCCAATCCTTCCCTTATGCAAACAAAAAAAACTATGCAAAATTATCAAAAAACCCCTACAAATTAAAATGTACTAAAAAACATGAAAAATATAGTCCAAGTACCTGATGTTTGACCTTTGTTCATACAATTATACAAAGTATTAAAAAGTATCGCATAGATACCAAATGTGCCAGAAGGTATCACCTGGGTATTTTTTTTAGCTATATTGCTGTTAAAAAACATGTGTATTGACTATAATGCCCTTAGGCATTGGAATAAGTATAAAATTACATTTTTACCTTTAAAAAAATCGCCTTAAATTTTTTTTTCAAAACTTTTATTTTTCTACTATTTTCTTTAGTTCAAACTCTATTATAGTACATTTCTCCATTGCAAACCTTTTTCTGGAAAGAGTACAAAGTTTGAAGGTAATTACAAGATTATGAATTTTTTTTTGTTTTGGAAGAATGCATTTTAATGGAGTTTGAAGTTAAAAAAAAGGGGTAGAAAAATAGGACTTTTGGAAAAAATGTATAATATTTATGCTGGTTTTTTAAAGTTAAAATGTACTTTTATACTTATTCACATGTTTAAGGTATTATAGTCTATTGACACATGTTCTTCAATGGTAGTATAACCGAAGAGTATTCAGGCGATACCTTATCATATATTTGGTGTCTATATATCTGTATCAACATAGGCCAAAAGTGAGGTACATGTATGATAATTTCCCAAAAGACATAGAAGGGATGAATCTTCAAAATCCTTTGAAATCAAAGCGAAGCAAAAAGACGAGCTCTCTCATAAGCCGCGTATGGTTTCTTCTGTATCTTCAAAAATAGAAATTGACATGTATTCTGTCTAACCATGGAAGAGCCTGCTTAGTTATTTACTTATTTTTTTTGTTACATTCATGAAAAATAGGATGGTTCTATGTCTGTGGATTACCCAAACTGGGTAGCTATGTTGCAATTAATTTGTAGAAAATCCTTTGTGAAACTTTATGGACTTGTGCAATTCTATATTGTTTTAATCACCTGCAGAGATCTTGAGAACCAATTCAAATGTCTGTCTCCAGTAATTTTAGTGTCTGTTTGTTGCTTCCTATAATTTAGATGGTATATTGTTCTCATCATTTGGAGTTTTAACTTATGTTCTTTTAGACTAGCACTTATGATGCCAGATAAAGAAGTCTTGTTTTACAACATTTAACATATTTTGTTGCCTGTGCTTTTTGATGTTTGTCGTTAGTATGTTGCTTTGTTGATTGATTTAACAAAGTATAAGTTCTTGTTATAATTGTTATTACCTCTTCTTGATTTAATGATAGGCCCTGCAGGCTCAGACCATCAGATTTGCAGTCTTCCAGTCAGTTTATAACTATTGGAAAGAAAAGGTATGATGCAGATGTTATTGAGTTATTAGCAGAATTGTATTAGTAAGAGGCTTGAGCTTTGATGTTATAAATATTGTAAAAGTAATTGCAACTGAAGGCTTCCTTAACCTGATATTTTGAGCAGTCATGCAGAATGAGCATCATTAAGCATCATTACTGAATTAAAAGTTCATTTTTTTTCTTTTCTAGTTCTATAACTTTGGTTTGGTCAACAAATGTTATAGATAATGGACCACCTTTTTGCAATCTGATTTGTTCACTGAATTTGGGTGCAATCTGAGTTATGTAATTGTTTGCAGTATTGTGAATACTTGTACATTCTTTTCATGTTTGTTCTTTCTCTGTCTGTTGCCAGCGTGAACGATGGCAGAAACCTATATTGCGGCGCTTGCAGGTTAGTGTTGTCACTTTGTTATGTGTGGAGACTACTTTTTTTTATCAATGCCTTTGTATTAATATGACCTATATGGTATCATCAAATTGTTCGTCCATGATTTTCATTTATCAAAATAATAAACTTCGCCATCAGTGCATAAAGTTGTATCCCTTTACATGATATCTCTTCTTTTATTCTACCTACTACACAAGTTTGACATGAACAGTTCGATAAACTCAAAAGATTGTGGGGAAAGCCTTTAGAAGCTATGCAGCGAAACTAGCATTTCCTAGTCTTATGATTGGTTTCTTAATATTAATGAGTCGTTGTACTTCTATTTTTACAATTTCTTGGGGCTTTGTGATGATTAAACAAAAACAAATAGAAAACCAAAAAGATTGAATATTATATTCATGAAAATTGATTTGAGTGGGTTGGTGATTGCGTAAATGAAGGCATCCTACCTCCATGTTTGTGTGCATTTTTTGTGCATGGATCTCTTCTTATATTTGTTTTTATCTAGACTGGACAACGATAGCTTTTGACTACTTTATTTGTACAGCCTCCACCACCAGTTAATGATACCAACCCATACAATGTCTTTAGGCCGAGGGAGAAAGCTCACAGACTCCACACAAGAAGGGTAGGTTGCTGAGATTGTTAATTGCACATCATTGGGTGAATTTTTTTCTGAAGATACGACGCTAGTGAATTGACAAATATCCTAACACTTGTCAATCTTTTTGTCAGATGCAAAGGAGGGAAAATAATGTTCAATCATTTGAAAAACTTCGCCAGGTCTGCGCTTCTATTTTTTATTTTATTGTCATTGCTTTATAACTCCTGATGGATTTGGTGCAACTCAGCAGAACATACTGAATCCATTAGTAGAAAGTTGATATTGCAGAATTGATGCTTTATATTCTGTCGTAGGAGCCCATGCCTGATTTTCTGCTGCAATGGTTGATTTTCTGCTTTAATGGTTGTCTTCTTGCATTCTCATGAAAGATTAACAAATTTTGAGACAAATTTTACTAGGTTCTTTTATTGAAGTCTGTAACACATGATAAGTGTATGCTGTATGCAGTGTGCTGTTCTCTTTAGCTGAAATTGGTGCGTATGATTATGAACAGGATAATATCTTTCATTTCTGTGCTCTTGATTTGTTGTCATTATGATGCCAGAGAAGCATAAATTTGTTACTTTCATCAAAAATCTCTTTGTATGCTGCCTTTTTTTATTTAATATATGTGCTACATTAATTATTCATTAGTCTCGTTAAAAATCTTTGGATTTTCTCTTCTCAGGTCAGACGTAACCTTGACCAAGCGAAGACTATAGTTGAGACTCTGATAAAGGTGCTTTTTATTTTATATTAGATTTGCAAAATATGCTTCATTGAGTATTTATTTATCTGGTAATGGCAAGTTTTATATTTACTTCGGGTGCTCGTTACCTCACAATGTATGCATCTGCAGAGAGAAGAAAAAAAGAGAGATGTCATGGAGAATGAAGTTAACCTACAAAGGATCCAAATGAAGTACAAGGTATGTTTATGGTGTCCATAGCCTAACCTTTCATTGTTGGACATGTTGTCAATACAGCCTTCCGTTGTTTATGAAATTGTAGGTACTTGTGTAATAACTGTTCTGTGCTAATAATATAGTGTGCAAAAGACTTTAACAGTTTGTCATAGTGAAAAAGGATGGATTATTTCTTTATGGCGAATAAGCTGGGAGTAGATCCTGCGTAGCCTTCTTGCGCTATATACGCATGATGTTCTTTTGATGAGATTCTCAAATTATGACAAAACACTATGCAAATTTTTAAAACAGTTTTTCATATTGTTGTGGATAATTAACCCCTATCATCTGCCCTTCAAATTGTGCTTTCTGCATTTGGGCCATGTTGCACATACAATCCATTGATTTTAATTGAGATAAACTTTTGTTTTCTTGTTCTTTTGGCTTTTTTTTTAATTTTTTTGGTTTTGTGCTTCTTTCTTTTAAATTTTTCCTTTGAATGTGGTTGGCAGTCTTTTATTAGTGCTATTTGGTCTCTGTTGATTAATTGTTCATGTAAATTGTGGTTTCTGCATTTGGCCCATGTTGCACATACAATCCATTGATTTTAATTGAGATACATTTTTGTTTTCTTGTTCTTTTGGCTTTTTTTTAAATTTTTTGGTTTTGTGCTTCTTTCTTTTAAATTTTTCCTTTGAATGTGGTTGGCAGTCTTTTATTAGTGCTATTTGGTCTCTGTTGATTAATTGTTCATAACATGAACTTTCAGCATGAAATTGACCTCCTTCAAGATAGCTTGGCACTTCCTGGGTTTCCACCTGTCTCGTGCAAGTTTGGCTCAAGTGAGGATGAATTTATGGACTCAGATGACCATGCAAATAGCCGTCCACACACTCAACTACCTGCAATTCAGAATCTGCATTTCACAGGATCCAACCTAGCTACAGTCCCTACAGCAAGCATTAAGCAAGACTTCAGGCGGCGACATGGATGGCTTCATAAATTGGTACATCTAGTTTTTACACCTAATTATAATTTCTCGCTGTTGCCATAGTAGTTGCATATTGATTCAATGACTTATCTATGGTTAAAAAAAAATAATTAGTTAACTTTCAAATATGTTTTATCATTGTTTTATTTTGGAATATTAGTTTTGCCTTATTTTGAATATAAACAATGAGCTTGCAGGATCCTCTTGAGCCAGTTTTGCTGTTCACAAAACCTCTTGTTCCAGAAAAGCTGGTCACTGCAGGCATTGTTCCACCATCAGATCCTTCTTCCAAGAATGGCACATTAACACCAACTTACAAATTTCAAGGAAGAATTGGCCGAGGGGGGCGGATAGTATTTGATAGATGGAATCCTCTTATGCATACTCCAATAGATTGTGGCACATCTTATTACATGCCCCCAAAGCCCCGCTCATCGATGTACAGTTAAATCAAATACTTGTATTGTCGGAATTCCAGCTGTTAATCAAATAATAGTCTGACCAAATGGTGGGGCTGATGAATGTTTTGTTAGTCATGGACATGGGTATTTCATGCCATCCTGGGAAGCTGTATCTATCTAGTGCTAAAGTATGCTCTCTCTCTCCGCCCCGTACACAGACCCGTGCATATTCGGAGTTTCTATTAGGAGACGGACTATTATTTAAATGTTTGATTTTTCTTTATATATCTTCTACTATTGGAGTTTGTGGAGTTACTATCGTATTTTAATGTTTTATAAGATTCAGAAATAGGACAATCGCTTCACAGGTTATGATTGAGGTGATATGATTGTTTAATTTATAATCATTAAATTGGATTAAATTGGTTGAAATATAAAAAAGTGAGTTATTGATAAATATTAGTTACTAAAATGAAAATGGGTATGCATTTTGTGGTTGAGTGAATAGTTAAAAATAAAAATGTTAGTGAAATAATTTCATAATATTAAGGAGGTGGAATTACAAGAGAATGAGTGCGGACTAAATAGTAATAAAATTCTTTTAATTTAACAATTCATAATTTTTTGCACTAAGATTTCAATGATTTTCTAAATGATTATTGTGCAAGCATTATGAATATTTGGTAAATTAATTCTAATATTAATTGTTTACATTCATGTTATTGTTGTATATTTTTTGCCCTTCGTATGAAAGGGAGGATTTTGGTACTTTATGCCAACAAATAAAAATCTGATCTAAGTGGAAGTAGAATAATTATAACTAAAGAAATTTCATCATTAGACGAGGCAGGAGAAAATTCAATCTAGAAAAGAAATAATGGGCGTTTGGATATTAACGACTCCATCTCCATCTCCTCCACTCCCATACGGAAATGGAATAGGCGGGTTGAGCACAAAGAGTTGGCAGTTGCAGTTGCAGCAGAGGAACCACAATAAGAAGAGACACAGTGCTATTATTGCTTGTTCTAACACCGACAGAAGCTGTGGAGATGCATCGCAGATTGAGGAGATAAGAGAGAGATGTAAAAGATGGAAATGGAAGGGCCAATACTCCATTAATTACTTGGTTTCTTCAAATTCACGTTCGCAAGCGAATTCTTCCCTGCTTCTTGTTCATGGCTTCGGTGCCTCCATTGCTCACTGGCGCAGGTTATGTTATCTATTTGATATTTTCATCAATTCCTAATTCTTCATCACCTTTTGCCATCACAATGTTAACAGCTACAGAAAGTCATGAACCCATCAGCCCATCCTCTGTCTGCGGAGAGACAGAGTACTGCAAATTCAATTCCAGGGTTTCTTTTGTCATCGTGATATTATGTGGGAGTTGGTTAGTGGGTAAATCATGAGCTATTGTTGTGAATTCATTAAAATTTTTGTTCTGGGCTTTTTAGATTGTATTCCATATGAGTTTATAACACGGCTTCTGGGATGTCTATGTTATACGTTAAACACTTCTTGAACGGAGTTGTAAGGGTGTTCTTGCCCCTTATATATCATGTGGCATGTCATAATTCGCTTATATATCAAGCCAAAATAAAATCCTAAATCATTCTTGTCTTCCGGGCTCCAGCTATAATCATTCTACTAAAAGAAAACGCCACTATGTTAGGATTTTAATCTGCATTACGGAGCTTGTTGGTTTTGACTTGCTGTTCCTTTTTTCCTTTTTCTTTTTTTCTCATATATTTCTAGTAAAAGAATAACTGTTTTCTGCTCGACATTGTGGTGGCAGCGAAGTTTGGTACTTGAGCTATACCTATTTCAGGGCTATATTACTTGCTACCATTTTATCGTTACAAGTTCCTTCTTGTTCTTCGATGCTTTGTAGACGAGGAAAAACAAGATGCATATGTTTATTCTTTTATCGTATCAAATCACTAGCAACTGACATTTTTCCTGTCAAATTTGATTTAATGTCAGGAATATTGCCACACTGGCAAAGAGCCACACTGTTTATGCCATTGACCTTCTGGGCTTTGGTGCTTCGGATAAGCCAGCTGGTTTTTCATATACCATGGAGGCATGGGCTCAGGTATACCTTCTCCCCATTCTAGAAGTTGACCTTTTCCTATGCATAGGTCATCAATTTCTCCGCAGTGGAAATTTCCCTGCTAACCTGAGACTCACTGATACAGTTAATATTGGATTTCTTGGAAGAAGTTATTCAGCAGCCAACTGTGCTGATAGGTAATTCTGTTGGAAGCCTTGCTTGTGCAATTGCCGCCTCAGGTATATTTTAACTTCGTTTTGGGCTGAAGATATTCTTTATCCTGCTTGCAAAAGAAAGCACTTGGACCTAATTAGCCTTTTGGTTACCTGTGGTTTATGCTACGTCTGCCATGCTTTGTACAATAAGAATCTACTCAAACTCTTGTTGGAGGGCTTGTGCTGTTAAATTGTGCTGGTGGTATGAACAACAAGGCAATTGTTGATGATTGGAGAATCAAGCTGTTGTTACCTTTGCTTTGGTTCTTTGATTTTCTGTTGAAGCAGAGGGGAATCGCTTCAGCAATCTTTCAGCGTGTAAAACAAAGGTATTCTATTTAAAACCCTGTGATCATCATCCAAAATGCAACTACTAATTATATATGTGTATTGCAGGGATACTCTGAGGAATATTTTACTGTCCATCTATGGAAATAAGGAATCAGTTGATGAAACACTAGTAGAGGTATTATTCTCCCTTCTTTATTCCAATTTAATCTCTTTCAAAACATCTACGCAGGATGTATGTATTGAACTAAAAATTGCAGATCATAAGGGAGCCTGCAAATGATGAAGGTGCTCTTGATGCATTTGTTTCCATTGTGACAGGCCCACCAGGGCCAAATCCAGTGCAGTTGATGCCATCAATCTCCCTACCTGTTCTAGTTCTATGGGGTGATCAGGATCCATTCACTCCACTTGACGGACCTGTTGGTAAATACTTCTCATCTCTGCCTTCTCAGCTATCAAATGTAAAGCTATTCGTATTGGAAGGAGTAGGACACTGTCCCCATGATGACAGACCTGAGTTAGTCCATGAAAAGCTGCTTCCTTGGTTGGCTCATCATCTGCCAGTTTCACCCGAGACATCTCGTTGCTGAAGAATGTGCTTTCTTATCAGCATGAGATAATACATTGTTCTTACTGCGGAAACAAGACAACTCATTATCTTTGTATATATCTATTGTTGTTCAATCAACGACAAAGCTTTTTTGGGGTCAAAATGAATGCAAGAGAAATGATTTTGTCATGTTGTAGAACCTCCGATCCACAGCTCTATGTTTGATTCGAGAAATGTATTGAAACGATCAATTAAAATAGTAAAATTTGAGCACTGTTCTGTTGATGTGTGGCGGGTTACCTGAGATGTTAAAAACTGAGGGAAGTTCAATTCGAATGCTGCTCTATGATATTTCACATCGTGACCATCAGAATATGAATAAACAACACAGTTGAGCAAAAATGGACCCCCGCATCCATCGGACAACGACTGGGCTGCCTTTGTCTGGGCTGGGTTGGGCTGGGCTGCGTGTAAGGATTATTAATATGCGGCTCCGCTTCAGAGCATTTTAAGTGACAGTAGACGTCGGAGATTTGAGATTGATGGAGTTGGCATCTCAATTCCTGCTGCTACGATTTTCCAAAATCAGAATCCCTTTGTATCACTATCATAGCAATCGTTCTTCACTGTTCTTCTCTTGTAATTTCAGTAACGGAAACAGTTTTTCTTATTCAAAGAAGAATTTCTTGGAATTGACGGACGAAGAACTGATTCGAGAATGCGAAATGGGGACATTCAAAGCATCGGGTCCCGGTGGCCAGCACCGTAACAAGCGTGAGTCGGCTGTACGTCTCAAGCACATACCGACTGGTCTTATATCTCAGGCTGTTGAAGACAGATCACAGCACAAGAATCGAGCGTCAGCCTTGGCACGCCTCCGTACTGTTTTAGCTCTTAAAGTCAGGAACAATATCAATGTTGATACCTATTCACCTCCCCCAGAGCTTCTTCAAATTCTTCCCTCGAAATCTACTATTAGAAGTTCGGATTTCGGTCCACAAATTGGACCCAATAATCCTAAATTCGTTTTGGTATACATTATTTATTTATTTCTTATATTGTTTTATTTAATTACATACCAACGTAAATATACCAAGAATTATATTATTTGTTTGTTAATAGGGAATGCAAGCTCTACTAGATCTAATTTTTGCAGTCGAGGGATCTGTATCGGAAGCAGCAAAGTTGCTGGGGTACAAAATATTTCTTCTTTGTCTTTGAACTACAGCATTAACTTGTTAATCTGAAATGTGTAAGCATATAATATTTAAACATGTTTAAAAAATTAAATTACAAAAATCATGGATAACTTACCTCCAGCTATTTTTTTTCTTGAAATTTTTCTCGTAGTGTTTAATAAGAGTTTAAGAATTTTTATAAAATAAAATAATTCTCAATTTATAAAATTTGTTTATCAAAGAATTCTCACGGCTAATAGAGGTATTATAATTATTTAATATTGTAATTATATGTTTTTAAATTTAAATTTTAGAATTATAAAATATAATAAAAAGTTAAGAGCCATTATTAAAATGTTACAAATTCTTTCTTAATGAATTTGTAACATAATTGAAACTTACAGAATGATCATTTATTGAATGGAGAAAGAAATGTGACATCATTCTATGTGTCTTAACCGTTGGCAGTACTAAAGGTTTGAAGGTACCATTCACATGCTGTTCTTAAAATATGCCAGGTTAAGCACGGGAGCATTATCACGGTTGATACTTTCAGATGATTCTCTTCGACTGACAGTCAATGAGTTGAGAAATTCTAAGGTACTGAAATTTTATTGCTATTATTAGAGCTATTCCAATGGTTTACCATACTATTGTTTAGCAATTAGCAAATAGTATGTAATACAATTCATCAAACTTGCGTCTAATTTAAAATTAGTGGAGCATAATTGAGCATGGCTTCTTAAAGCAACTACATGTTGAGCATTTAGGACTTAGTTTTGGTGTTTGAAAATTGAGAAATTCGTGATCAAATTTCCCTTCATCATTAGCTACAGCACAGTAGTGGTCCACTTAGCCAAAGATGCCAGAATAAGCATTTTAATGTTAAACCAGTTTGTAGTTCTATCTAATAAAATACAAGAACATCCATAATCTTCAATCTATGACTATAAAATAAAACGAAAATGTGAGGGTTGGGATTCAATCCAGTTTTGTTCTTTGCAATGATGATAGCACTTTCATGTGAGTGGAAATTCTGATTATGCTCATTGCAAGGTTATACTTGTATCTCCTTTCACATTGTTTTGCATACGATATCAGTAAATATTTTTTAACAGACAGTTTCCTTTAGGAACACTAAATTTCAGCACGTTTTTATTTTATACTTGTGCAGGGCATGAAGCCACTTAAGTAGGACTTCCCAGGTGTTACTTTCATGTTGAGCCAATAGTTTATTTGTTTTAGTACCTATTATGGCATAAATATGACATACTAGTCACTCTGGACTGGAAATGGCTTGTCTATTGAACTCAAAGATCCATCACACACTTTCTTTGATGTGGAGCTGACAATAATTGGAATGAAACCGGTAATAGCTGCTCTAGAACTTGGTATTTCCTAAAGAAAAATTCTCAAACATGGAAAATTCAACAGGTGTATCAGCAGAAGAAAAGCTGACTATTCAATCAATTACTGAAAGTGGCATAGTAGTCTACTTAGATGTTTAATTACATTATCTTCCTTTTAACATTTCTCTTTTTTGTTTTTGGGCTCCTCTTATTTGTTGATTTTCCAATACCTAAACGTACATACTTATAGATTTTCTGGAAACAAGATCATCAGGATATGAATGTGTATGATTTCTTGTTTATTTTGGTCCATTTTTTGAACAACGTTGATTGGGAAAAAGAATGCTCAGTGTCAGCGAAGCTTCTTTGCTTGCTTGCAAGTATGGTTGTTCTGATTCATATTTCACTGTTCATCAGAATATAGGGTCTTACTTTGGTATTAACAACATAAAATGTGATGAAACATTTTGAATTTCTGTTGATCTAGCTTTTGTTTTAGTAGAACGTATGTTCTGTATCCATAGTAAGTGACATGATAGTTCCATATGAGGGCAGAAGCCTCAAAATGTGGTTTCTGGTAGTTTTGTTTTCCAGGCCAAAATTAACATCCTCACGCCTGTTTTCAGATGGTTTAATTGTTTGCTTCTGACCACAAGAGAGGGAAAAAGAGGCTGTGTGACCCACTTTGGGGCTTTTTTGACCCTGGTTTGCTGTTTGATTGAGAAACTGAGTGATCATGTCTGGATAAATTGTCAGTGTTTTTCCTTGGAACGCATTTGACGAGACTTGTTAGTTTTCAAATCGTTTGTTTATCTTTTTCAGCCATCTTCAATTCAATCCTATTTTACTTAACCAATCACCATTCCTTTTATGAGAAGATATAACATGTCAGTGGATTCTGTTGCCCAAATCAAATTTTGACTTTGAATATTGACCATTTGTGACACAGCACATTAGATGCTTGACTTGAATTTTTGCTTTGTTGTACTCGCTTGGAGCTAGTTTGAAAATTTATCATGTTGTCAGGTACGCTTTGCAGCTAGTTGGAATCTGAACAGAGGCACAATGCAAGTTGAGCAGAATATCCACTGAAACAATCATGTCATTCGTTAATGGAAGTAGTAATGTCAACCATTTGAGAATGCCTTAACAGTACGTGACGGTGCTATGAAAGTTTTTCGTTCCACATGTGAAATGATTTACATTTTTTTAACTCCTCTCACTGCTTTTTGACGGTGAAGGAATCATCAAAGTCCGCTTCCCTATTATTCATCAGCCATCCGCAACCAAATTGCCAAAATAATAATGCGGCAAAAACTTACTGTTCGCTTGAATTATGTCAACCTGGTGCGATTGAATCTAATGGTACACGTTGTCATGCATGGCGTAAGCATCATATATTATTAGTAGTGTAGAATATTGTCACACACGTCTTACTCTCTGCACCAGGGGAGTGGGGCTTCAACTACAACAAAAGGAAAGGGAAAGTAGAAAGAATGGGCTGAGTCATCTACCAAGCTGGTAAGCTTGAACCTGTTACGTCCCAAGGTTTGGAATTTCAATGCTACGATAAATCAATCGATATGGCATTTCGAAAACTGCCAAAATGTAAAAGTTTCATAGATAAGGTCTTCCAAAGTTCACCATCTGATTTTTTCCCTTCTAATAATTTGGTTCAAGCATCCATGATCAATACTTTGAAAGAAAGCTAGCAGGTGTATGTGACATTTTCTGAAGGCGTGGCAGCTCTTGTCA
Organism: Xylocarpus granatum; assembly: GCA_019650275.1. Lineage (NCBI taxonomy): Eukaryota > Viridiplantae > Streptophyta > Magnoliopsida > Sapindales > Meliaceae > Xylocarpus > Xylocarpus granatum. Next base: position 17,215 of record BNST01002112.1, read on the forward strand.
ACATGTTCTTTGATGTAGCAAGGCCAGCAAGAGCTTTAGCGTGTGACATCCTTAAGAGGGCTTCCCAGCAGAGCCAAGAGCTTCATGATCTGTGAGAAAACTGCAAACGAAGTATTGACAAGAAGAACTTGGAATACCCACCAGTACAAATCATCACTATGGAAAATGTTGTGGCATTAGAACAATGCACAAGCTGTACACCAGTTAGGTCATAGAGGCACCCCGTGTTGAGGGAGACTATTGGCTCAACTCCTGAAATTTCGAATTGTCTAGCAAAATCGGCAGAGTTGCAAGCGGCACTGACAGGCAATTCAGGTGAAATGGATAATCAAAAAAGTGAAGTAAGTATGTCCTCAACTCTTTTTTCATGCAATAAAGAGATCAAAATAAGCAAGGTATGGGTGGAGTTCGAAGACGAAGTCTTCAACAACTGTGCCAGTTGCAGGCCTTTTCAATGACATTCCTGCCCACCAAACACCTTATGGTATAGTTGGGAACAATAAAGAGACCGGACATATTAAGCCTTGTTGTTATTTGAACCCTTTTTTGACGCCAGTGACTATCAGGCATGGTTTTCATTTCCGACACTTATAATAAATAAATATCATTTAACTTGTGTGTATTCTACTTGATGTATTCCTTCTTGTTAAGGTTTACACCAGAACCCAGGAAGAGCAACTGAAAACTCGGCGTTTATTTGGTACAATTAACCTCCAGAATCTTTGAAAAACTATAAAGAAGAAATTAAGAAAACAAGAACCAGAACAGAAAAAATCTAAGAATCTCAGAATCAAGAAAAGCTTCTTCTTACTCTGTTTTTCAAGCGTTTCAAGTCAACGGTAACTACACAGCCTTTTAAAAGCAAACGAACAACACGTGTTACAGCTCAATTGGTTTAGCTAAAACTTGACTAATCTACCCTTGATTAAATAACTAAAAAACATAAGTTTTTCACTTGTTTCTCATTGGAAGAATGGAAGTTGAGTTCGGTTGTGGATGTGTTTGAGCTAGGCAGAACTGTGATGTCAAGTAACATCAATGATACAAAAACCAGTATGATGATATTCACAAATTTTAAGGTCAATTAAATAAATTTAATTCTGTGTCATTTGTGCCACGTACTGGGTAAAATGACAGTCATGTTTTTAGTTTTATAAACAAGATTACCCAAAAGTCTTTGAAATGACTAAATAAAAATTGAGGGAATTATGCGAATTATGCGAGTGGCAGAAACGAATTACCATGTAATTGTCTGGAATCTAGATTCAACTTGGTTTTGAAAAGAAGATAAGAGGCTAGAAATTTTCAACAATAAGCTTTTGATTACAATTTTGAAATGGACGGATTCAGATAATTATCGTGCTCTACGAAAATCATTTTTACAAGCATCTGGTATACATTAACTAGTTCTGAGCTTATAACACACAATCTGGAACTTGGTAAATCCAAATTACAACCAAAGCAACACAAGAACTGGTACAAGCAAGAAACAAAAGAAAAAACAGAAAGTTTTCAAGGAACAAGGCTGATTCAATTTTGTTCACGAATTAGAACCTGGAACTTGTACAGAGTGCTACTTCTTCTCGGTTTCTTTCTCCTTGAAAACTACCTGCAACCAGAAATGCTCTCTTTCTCTTCCATTCCACTCTCACGTACTCCCATCTGATTTCTTTCATTTCTACTGTCCTAGAAACCTCTTTGATGCTATCACATCCGTTAGCTCCCTTTTCTGAACTTGGCACCACTAACATCATTCACCTCTCTTCAAAAATGCTCTCTTTTTCCTCTTATATTCTGTTTTCAACGTTTTCTCTCTCTTTTCTGTTTTTCCAGTTTTAACTAACTACTAGGACCTAGCCACCTAAAAACAGAAAACAGCTCAGCTATTTAACTTGGCCACATCAGCTTTAATGAACAGCCAGCTGGACCTATTAGAAGTAAGCTTTGCATAACAGCTATGACAAGAGAAATAATGACTTTAACTGAATTTTGAATCATTATTTCCCAGAGCTAGACTCATCTCATGTCAACACAGGAAAAAAAATGTATTTAATATGTTCACAAAAATATTTCAATTCAATTAATTTATTTACATAAAAACTTATATAAAACCTGTAATTGTTTTTTCAAAGACTTGTATATCTTTTTATTCTCTTCAAATTTATTCATCAAAATTTTAATGAAAATATTAAATTTTCCAATACTTATATATTTTTATAATAACTTAAATACTATAATAATATTTTTTTTATTTATTGTGAACCATTGTTATAAGAATATTTTTTTAGTTTTTTTATTATATTCTAATTTAGATTTTATTGACAAAGTTAAAATAAAAATTATTCTATTATATTTTTAAGATGTTTTTGTTGCTTATCTAATAAAAAATATTATGGATATAAAATTATTTATTTTCAGATATTTTTAATTTAAAAATAAATAAATAATTTAGTACTCATATTTAAAATTTTTAAAAAATAATAATAATAATTGGATTATATTTTCATTGGCCCAAAAGTAAAGTTTGGTAGAATATTGAACCTTTTATTTCGACATGATTATTAGATTAGGCCCAATTGTTCAGATGAATTTCCTAATCACATGTCTGCAAGTTGTGGATCAAATCGTTATAACAAAATATTAAACTTGGAACATGGCTACCCAATATTTTGCTTTCAAGACAAAACAATTAAATATCATTCGTCCCTATTTAGAGCTAATCCTTGAAGACTCTGGAGCGCCCGGGAAGACTCTTGCATCCTCCCGCCCAATCAACCGTAAAGCGAGAAACTTCTCCATTCATCAACACAACTCTCAACTTCAACATTAGAATTTTCAGGAACCATGCGCATGTTGCAGCCTTCATTTGCCTATATAACTCCACATTTCCCCACTCAAAAGAGTGTACAAAGAAGCTTGTGTGTTACTGTAAATATCTTTCACCTACCTTACATCGGCTAGAGCAAAAAAAATAAAAAAAGGAAGAAGAACAAGAACTCGAAAGCTTCTCAAAGATCAACTAAAACCACATAGTGCACGAAACGATCTACAGATAAATGAGACACCAAGAAAATCCCATTTTCGTCAGCTGCTTGCCGTTCCTTCTATTTGCACTGGCTTGTCTTGTTGGCTCATCCCATACACCTGTGCTGTCTCTCATTGATCGTCCGGAAAGTTTGTTATCTGATCTCTGGTCAGTCCGGTTTCCTGACCCGTTCCAGGTGCTAGAACAAGTCCCATTTGAGCTTGATAGGGATGAAAGCATGGTACTCTCTACGGCCAGAGTAGACTGGAAAGAAACCCCAGAAGGTCATGTTATAATGCTGGATGTACCTGGGTTGAAGAATGATGAGTTGAAGATTGAATTGAAGGAGAATCGTGTACTGACAGTGAGTGGAGAGAGGAAGAGAGAGGAAGAGAAGAAGGGTGATCACTGGCATAGAGTGGAGAGATCGTATGGCAAAATTTGGAGACAGTTTAAATTGCCGGACGATGTGGATTTGGATTCTGTGAAGGCAAAGCTTGAAAATGGTGTTCTCACTTTGTCGTTGGCGAAGTTGTCGCCTGACAGGATGAAAGGTCCCAGGGTTATCAGCATTGCTGGCGGAGAGGATGAAGCGGCTGCCAAGCTGAAGAACGAGGCCAAGCAAGAGCTTTAGAGGTTTTTGTATTTAGTTTATGCCAGTTGTTGCGCTTGTTCTCAGGAGGGTCTTTTTACCGCATGTAGAGCCTTTCTCGTTGTGACAGTTGTGTGGTGTGGAAAATATGCTATTTTATAATAAACTTTTTAATGTAATATATTTTTCTCAACAATATTCTCTTGGTGCACATCTGATTAATTTACTAAACGTAGGAGTTGTCATCAATTAAATCATGAACTCACATTTCTCACAGGGACGGTATGTGAGATGCAGGAAGTAGACAAATATAAGCAATACAACGATACATATGTAATATGAAAGAAAACGGAGCATTTTCTACTGGAAGTCGGCTAAACAGCTTTTCTTTAATCGCTTGATAGTCTCGAAGACATGCAGAAGAGGTAAAAATACACACACCACACACATATATATATGCACACACACATATTTATATATTCTATTAGTATAGGTATTTTTACGACATAATTACAGAATGAATCATCGAATGAGCAGTATAAGAGATAACCTAGAGGAGGTGCACTCAAGGAAGATTTAATAAACTCGCTCAACGGAAGCATTGATGTATAGAAATTTCCACTCTTAGGAAGGCTCCAAATGCACATTTCCTTTCAGATTGCCGTAATTGTCCTGCGACCTCACTAGATGACAAGGAACTAAAATTTTCTGTCTGGAAGTGCTAAATATCACCAGTGGCCATCCAGTGCCAAACTGTTTCCTTGATCTCCTGGAAGAAAATTTGTTTAAAACTCGCACACATGAATATCTGTGACCCACGAATAAAGAAAGAAGAAAATTAGCCTTCAAAGGAAAGCACATCAAGCTCATCAATATTTCAAAATCGAACAGAAATTAACACAACAAAATTACCGTAATACTTATGCTGCCCAATTAACTAATTAAGTAAAAAGGAGAATGCCGGAGTCTATTTTAAAAAGACAACAAAGTTTATATTTGATAACAAGAAGAGAAATTGTGCATAAGGTGAGACTCTCTCTGCTCTAAGCTAATAAAAAGCAACCAGACTTTCCAAGGCATCGTATATCTCCTCTGTTCTGGGATGTGTTTTGTCAACAGAATAAAACTGATGAACTTGCTTGTCAACCTCAATCCAACTGCAACCTGGGGTTTTATAAGCATTCCGCTCTTTTATCATCTTCCTCACCTTACGGACTTCATCCCATTTCCCTAACTCCACATATATATTCGCCAACATTATACCATAACCACCGTTGTTTGGATCGATTTCAATCAATTTTTTTGCTGCAAACTCAGCCAAATCTATACGGCCATAAATTTTACATCCATTGAGTAAAGAACCCCAGACAACCTCATCAGGTTCAATCTTCATTCCCTTCACAACTTCCAAGGCTTCTTCAAACCTTCCCGCTCGACCAAGAAGATCTAGTAGGCACCCATAATGCTCAATTCGAGGCTCAATTCCATAATTCCTAGTCATCAACTCAAAATAAGCTCGACCCATCTCAACCAATCCTCCATGTGTACAAGCATTCAACAGGCTGATAAATGTAACCCCATCTGGTCGTACATCGTAGTCTCCACACTGCATCATCTCCTCAAACACACTAATTGCCTTCTCGCTCTGGCCATGAAGTGCAAAAGAATTGATCATGGAATTCCAAGAAGTCATACTTTTCTTTGAGATCCCATCAAAAACCCTTCTTGCCTCGTTCAAGTTGCCACATTTTCCATACATATCTACCAACGCATTCCAAATAAATGAATCAGGAACAAGCCCATTTCTATAAACATAACCATGAATCAATTTGCCAAGCAGCAGCATTCCCGTATGACCACAAGCCGATAGCGCGCACACAACCGTGACCTGATTAGGCCTAATGTTTTTACTCTGCTCCATCACCATCCTCCTAAAGAACGAAATAGCCTCGGGAAACAACCCATTCTGCGTGCAACCAGCAATAACAGAGTTCCAAGAAGGAACATCTCGGTCAGGCATTGCCTCAAAAAGCGAAACAGCATTCTTAATATCACCGATCCTAGTATACCCGGAAATCATAGCAGTCCAAGAGACAACGTTTCTCTCAGACATTTCCTCGAACATTTGTCTAGCTATACTAGTGTCAACACTGGACCTCGAGTAAGAATTAACAAGGGCCGTTTGCACAACTGAGTATTGTTCAAAACCGAATTTAACTATCTGGGCATGCACCATTTTAGTCCCAAAAGATTCCGAAACCTCAGGACAAGACTTCAAAACATGCGGGTATATAAAGTGATTAGGCTGCGGCTGGCGTCGACGAACCATGTCACGGTACAAAGAAAAGGCCGATGACGAGTGAACCGGCTGAGAGGCATAAGCAGTGATCATGGCAGTGTAGAGGTAGATATTTGGAGAAACGAGATGATCGAAAATGAAGCGAGCGTAACTGAAGTTTGAGAGTTTTAAAATGCAGAAGCGAACGAGCTTGAAGGCGTAGAATTGGGTTTGGCTGTGGCCGAGAGTTATGAGAAAGGATTGGAGTTGTTTGAGATGGTTTAGGTGATTATATCTTTCTAGAATTGCTAAAATTTGCTGGTCTAGAGTTTGATTTGATTGGTGTTTAGCACACAACATTCTCAGCTGTTAGCTTTGGCTGACATCCTCTATAACTGAAATAACAGAACAGGGATTATTTGGAAGGAAAAGTCGGTAGAAACTCTAAGGCGCAATGGGACCCAATAACGGTGGATCCGGTGCTGGTGAAGGTAACGGAGGTGGGTTTAGCGTGGCGGTGCTGGTGTGGTACTAGCGTTGGGCTGGGTCTAATTTGGGAAAGGATTTGCCAACGCAAGAGAGGTTTTAAGAAGTTTGCAATTGGTCAAGAGAAAACTAAAAGGGCAGCTGGTATTATTGCGCGAGATTATTGATATAATAAAATTATTATAAATTAAAAAAATACGTTTATTTATAGTGGTTGATAGTTAGTATAATAACCACTATAAGAGGATTCCATGTCCCCTCGCAAAAAAGGGAACGATAGTGTTCCATTCATGTGCCTGAAATTGCTATAATTTATAAGCTTAAAACTGAAGGTGTGGAATTTTGGGGTCAAAAGCAGAATCCGAAACTACTAGTAGAATTTTGTAAACAATTGGGGATGTTTTTTTAAAGGAAATCACCCTTTCATTGTCTTTCCCTCTATAACTAAAACACAAGTTATTTTTCTCCCCTTCTCGTGTAATCAAAGAATTATTACTCTCAATAAGAGAATAGTTCTCTGATGGATTTGGTTGAAATTGAATCATTTATACTGAAATGAGCACAATGTTCATATAGGATTTGCACTCATTCGTATAGCCAATTGCCAAGTTCATGTAGAATTTTTCATTTTTGTCAGCTTCTATTTATTTTTCAATAATATGTGAACTTATATGCATGCTATTTTAGTTTTCTTTTTAGTAATATGTGAACTTATATGCATGCTATTTTAGTTTTTAATATACAGGCACGCGAACTCACATGCATGCTATATTTTAGTTTTTTTCAGTAATCTGTGAACTCATATGCTTGCTATTCATACTACTTTAGTCAGTTTTTGGTACAGAGGCATGTGAATTCATATGCATGCTATTTTAGTCTTCCGTAATCCATGAGCTCATATGCATACTATTTTAATTTTTGGTACCCAGGCAGCTGAATTCAATGTACAATACAAGCAGCTCAACAAGAGCGCGTTACATTGATAGAACTTGATGAGATAACTAAGAAGCTCCTTTCCATCTTAGCTGACTTCTGACGTGATTTATTATCTTGTTGTCAGTATGATTTTTCGTTGATGGTAATTTATTTAATAAACTTATGCGTTTTTGCAAAAGAAGTGGGGTAGGTGTAAAACAATATTCGAGTTTTAATTATATTATTATTGATTGAGATATTTTTTTTTAAAAAAATATGTTTAATTATACATGCAGAATTTATTTTTATAATTTTAAAAATATATTTTTTATTTAATATAAAATTTTGTTATATTTTTTCCTGTTTAAATTGTAATATCTTATTTAAAACTAAATAAATTTGACTTTGAATTAAAATATTAAAATTTAATTTTAATTCTGATGTTATTTATTACAAAATTTAATATATTTAATAAAATATATAATATTCACGTGTAAACTTTAAAGATACTCAAATTTTTTTATTTAATATTTCATATGAGATTTTGTTACAATATTTGTCTGATTATTTTTGTTTCAAAATCTTTGCATTTTCTTGGTTTTGTCGCAGAGGCAGTATTTTTCTTTATTTATTTACAAGTGGCCCCCTTAGATTCTATGGAAGCTATCATTAGTCAAGTATTTTATTACTGTCCTCAGTTTTCAAGAACCATATGTTCATGTTTGCCGCAAAATGTATGCTCATTGATGAAGCCGAAAGGAATTGAATTATTTTAATAGAAAATAAAATATAATTGTTTTGAAATTAGCTGGTTTACAAAACGCTTGTGCTGATTTTTTGCTGTAGGATTGTTACCTGTACCGAGGTTGTCCATTTGCTATAGCATGGTCCTTGTACTACTACTGCTACTACCAGGAGTTTCGTGTTTGATCTGCCAAAATTTTTAAATGATTTATACAATAGAGTCTCCATTTAGATATGAAAGTATAAGATGACAAGACATGTCACCATTCTGCATGACGGAATGCACTTGTACACCTGTATGTTATCGCCGACCCTTGTGGAAGAATGATTGGGCTCAGCGCATCATCTTACGCACCATAATTCTTCTGTTTTTTCTTCTGAAGTATAGGCATGTTAGTCATCTGAAGAGAAATGCAGGTCTTGTTATATATTGACTGACTTATCATATTTCAGTCCTTAATGATAAGAATTAGTCTCCCGAAACTCCCTAACCATTTCAGATGCCTCGTCTTTGCCAATATACTTGTGACGGTGTTTCGGCTTCTTGTGTTAATTCAATATGCTCTCTGTTTCATATAAACAAGGAACCAAAACTTGAAACTGATACTATTGATATTTAGAAATCTGGATGGTTAGCTTGGCAGCTCCTCTCAGAACCAAAAAATGCTCTAAATAAGCGGTACAGGTACATGCTATCTGCTTCTTTTTCTCTTTTCTCATTATTCAATTAAGCTCAACTATCAATCTCTCGAGTGACCTCATGCACAATTTCAGGTGAAGTTACAATTTTGCTGAGAAAGCAGTAAGACTGATTGCCCAAATATCCATGGGCCATGGCTAAGAAATTTGTGTGTTGGTTTTAATATCTATCTCCGGTGTGGCATCGAAAAAGAAAAAGGAAAAAAAAATCCCTTCAAAAGCCTCAAAAGGATCAAGCGAACATACATATAGTGCAAAGAAAAGATCTAGAGAGAAATGAGACAACATCAAATTCCCTTTATCGTCAGCTGCTCTCCAGTGCTGCAATTGGCATTGGTTTGTCCGTTGGCTAGTCAGATGCATCTTTCCTCTCCTTCATTGATCACCCGGGAAGTCTCTCGTTGACGAAACTGTATCCAGATGAGATCAGATATCCAAGGGTTGTCAGCATTGCTGGTGGGAGGACGCAGCAGCAGCAGCAGCCAAGCTGAAGGATGAGACCAAGCAAGAGCTTTAGAGGCTTTGCCATTTACTTTATATCAGTGTGGGAAATGTAGCAAGCATGTAATAGTGTCACATCAATTTGCATCCAGAAGTTTGAATAAAAATTTTGTATCCCTAGAATTATTCTTTCCTTTATACATGTATGGCACTTAATTTGGTGAATAAGGGTCGTTTTATGAAATGTTGAGCTTCGTGTTGTTCTGTCGTTGATGCAAAATCTACTGTCCTGTAACAACACTTTTTAGTATAACATATTTTACCTTGTTAATATTCTCTTTGCACAGGTCTGAGTAATTTATAAATCCTAGGAGTTCTCATCAATTTGACGCTAAACGCACTCTTTCCAAGGAGATGCTATGATGCATAAAGAAGAAAAAAAATCAAATAAAAACCCTAGGAAATCGGAGTGTCTGATACAAATCTAATATAAAAGACAGCGGAGCACTTTCCTGTAAACCCTGCTAAACAACTTAACTCTAAATTGTTATTTACCCGGCATCTTTTATCCCTCGATAGTCTAAAAGACATGAAGACGATACTGAGGTATAATCAACAAATACAGTAGCCTAAGAATGGGGTATAATCAACAAACCCGATAGCCTAAAAAATGGCAAGAAAAGAAATGAAAAGGATAGACAAACTGAGGCTTTGTTTGGGATTGTGGTGATTCAACTTGACTTTGAAAGTAAAACTAAAAGGATGTTTGGTAACACTAACATTTAGCAGGACGCAAGTAATATTTGACATTTAGTGCTTTCATCCAAATCAATTATGGCTTAAAAGTCACCACACCTCAATCCTAGAAGAAGCTTGAATCACCAAATGAGTAATATATTATTCAAGTTTAAAAATTTTATTACACTAAAGGAGAACAAATAAATTCTCTTGACTGAGGCATTGATGCAGCAAATTCTCCTTCTTAAGAAGGCTTCACATGCACATTTCCAATGCAAATTACAACGTTTGATCTGCGACCTCAGTAGATGACCTTGAATTAAAAGTCTCTTGAAGTCCTATATTTCCTGGTAGAAAGTTAATTTAGATCTCATACATGCGAATGTCTGCAACACTTAAAAAGGGGAAAAGAACAAGAAAACTAACATACAAGGAAGAACATAAAGCTCTTCAATATTTCAAAAATGAACCGAAATAAAGAGCACAAAAATACCATTATGCTTATGCTGCCAACAAATCAGTTCAATAACATTGATGCTGCCAGGGTATATGTTATCAGCGCATGGACGTATAGATGGAAAATCAGAGCAAAATTGTGCATTGTTAGGGAACCCTCTGTGCTCTTAGCAAGCAACCAGACTTTCCAAGGTTTCATATATGTCATCTGTTCTGGGATGTGTTTTGTCAACAGAACTGAACCGATGAACCTGTTTGTCAACCTCAATCCAACTGCAACCAGGGGTTTTGTAAGCATTTCTCTCTTTTAACATCTTCCTCACCTTATGGACCTCATCCCATTTCCCTAACTCCCCATAAATATTTGCCAACATTATACCATAACCACCATTGTTTGGATCAATTTCAATCAGTTTTTTAACTGCAAATTCAGCCAAATCTGTACGGCCATAAATTTTACATCCATTAAGCAAAGAACCCCATACAACCTCACCAGGTTCAATCTTCATTCCTTTCACAACTTCCAAAGCTTCTTCAAATCTTCCCGCTCGACCAAGAAGATCTATTAAGCATCCATAATGCTCAATTTGAGGCTCAATTCCATAATTCCTAGTCATCAACCCAAAATAAGCACGACCCTTTTCAACCAATCCTCCATGCGTACAAGCATTCAACAAGCTGATAAATGTAACCCCATCTGGTCTTACATCATAGTCTTCACACTGCATCAACTCCTCAAACACATTAATCGCCTTCTTGCTTTGGCCATGAAGTGCAAAAGAATTGATCAAGGAATTCCATGAATTCAAACTTTTCTTCGAACTACCATCAAAAACCCTTTTTGCCTCTTTCAGGTTGCCACATTTTCCATACATATCCACCAATGCATTCCAAATAAATGAATCAGGAACGAGCCCATTCCTATAAACATAACCATGAATCAATTTACCAAGCAGCAGCATTCCCATATGACCACAAGCCGAAAGTGCACACACAAGCGTGACCTGATTAGGCCTAGTATCTTCACTCCGCCCCACCATCATCCTCCCAAAAAACGAAATGGCCTCTGGAAACAACCCATTCTGCGTGCAACCAGCAATAACAGAGTTCCAAGAAGGAATATCTCTTTCGGGCATTGCCTCAAAAAGTGGAACAGCATTCTTAATATCACCAACCCTAGTATACCCAGAAATCATAGCAGTCCAAGAAATAACGTTTCTCTCGGACATTTTATCGAACATTTTTCTGGCTATAGCAATGCCATTACGTGATCTCGAGTAAGAATCAACAAGAGCCGTTTGCACAGCTGGGAATTTTTCATAACCCGATTTAACTATCTCGGCATGCACCATTTGAGTCCCAAAAGATTCGAAAACCACAGGACAAGACTTCAAAACATGCGGGTATATAAAGTGATTAGGCTGCGGTTGGCCTCGACGAACCATGTCCCGGTACAAAGAAAAGGCCGACGACGAATGAATTGGTGGCCGAGAGGCGTAAGCAGTAATCATGGCATTGTAAAGGTAGATATTTGGAGAGACGAGATGATCGAAAATGAAGCGAGCATAACTGAAGTTTGAGAGTTTCAGTGTGCAGAAACGAACGAGCTTGAAGGCGAAGAATTGGGTTTGACTGTGGCCAAGAGATATGAGGTAGGACTGAAGTTGTTTGAGATGGTTTAAGTGATTGCATCTTTCAAGAATTGATAAAACTTGATGGCTTAGAGTTTGATTTAATTGGTTTGCCACAGAGACCGTTTTCATCCGTTTGCTTTCCCCCCCGTTCTCTACAACCGAAGTAGCTGACTTGGTGGAAACTCAAAATAGAAGGCCATAGAAACTCGAACCCAAAATCTCTCTTTGAGGCCAGTCCAATTCTGGCTCACAGAAACTTGAAGCCCAAATCTCTATGGAGCCTGGCAATGACCCATTGTCCTTACAATAAAATAGAGATTATTTAAGTTAAAAATTGTGCGTGGTGGGAAATTACCGCAACAGTGATGGGATAGAAACGTGGCCACTGGTAACATAAAGTCACCGAAAAGCCACGATGGGCATGCGTGCAGTGGTGTGGGGAACAAGTGATGCCTGACTTGAAGGCTATCGCCACAGTGGATGACGTTGGTGGACGTGATGTTAGGATTTTACGGAAAGGAAAATTGTCATAAACCTCTCCTGAGATTCCTAAAAATTTCATATTAATCCCCAAAACACTTTTCACTGATCAATCCTATGTGTTATTCAAATTGTGGCGAAAAAAATGTCTCTGTGTGTTAATAATATTCAATTAATCTTTGATTTTTAACTTCACTCGTGCAAGTAAAGATATGTGATGTTATTGATTATATTAATTCCATTAATTTTAAACATAGCTGAATAAATTTATCAAATTTATTTAATAAAAAATAAAAATATAATTTTTAAACTTAAATGTGGGATATTACAAATAATATTAGGCAGTGAAAAATTTATTAATACATTTTTATTTTGTAGGTAGAAAAATATATAAATAAATATAAACATATTACGACATCAATCAATTGGTATGACTAGAGTTTGTACATATCTCTTCCGTAGTTGAAAATAAAATATTATGCACGTAAATCTTGAAAGTGAAAATTTTATCATTTTATTTTAAAGTGACTAAAAGAACCCCTAATATTGTTGGTTCGAATTTTTATCATGTTATGATATGTTCATTAAACTTGGGGAGGTTTGTCCAAATTTCCGTATAGGAAATAACTACTCACAAGTGTAGGATATACGGTCAAACTGTCAAATATAGAAACGCATATACAAACCTCAACTCTTCTCTCATTCATTTCTTTCCGTATCTTTTGCTACAATCACTCACGACTATAATCTCTTCTCGCTATAAATTAAGTATTTTGATTTCATTCCGTAATTCATAATCCTTAATTCTATCAAACCCTCTACTTTTCAATTCAATCATTGAATTCTGTAACCATTTCATTCAATTCGTATGTCCGGAATCTGGAGATGGAAGAAGCTCAGAGACATAGCTTCTGTGGTGACGTCACGAACCCGGTTCACACCTCTGGTGGTGGCACCGGTTGCCTACCTCAATTATCTGAACATCGGACGACGGCAGTCTATCATTGGAATACAGGAGCGGTACAAATGGGATCAAGGCGGCGATGGTTATCGTAAAATCAGGGCGGAGGCTAATTGTCCGAGATGTTCGAAGCATATGGATCTCTTGTTCTCGTCGTCTCCGTCATCGTCGTCCAATCTTTCCCCCCCTGTTCCCACAGCTGATAGTGGCGGTTATCAGGCAGTTAATATCTGTCCCAATTGTAAATCAGCTTATTACTTCCGACCTCACCGGATTGCTCCTCTTCAAGGCAGCTTTGTAGAAATCAGCATGAGCGCTGGTAATAATAATAATAATATTATTATTAGCAATAAGAGGTTGAAGAAAATCTCCAGTGGTGGAGAGAAAGTATCGTTTTGGGATACTTTGAGATCGTATGGGGGGGAATTACAACCACCTGGTAATGAGAATGCGAATAGAGATGGGAATGGTTTGCCTGTGCCACATCCACCAGGGCCGCCATTTCCACCTGGAATCGATGTGGTTAGGGCGATGGGACCCAATAATGGAGGTGGTTCCGGTGGTGGTAATGGCAATGGAAGTGGGTCTAGCACTGGCGGTAATAGAAGTGGTGGCGGTGGTTGGGGTGGGTCTAATTTGGGAAAGGATTTGCCAACACCAAAGGAGATTTGCAAGGGTCTTGATAAGTTTGTTATTGGTCAAGAAAAAGCCAAAAAGGTTTCAATTTTAGTATTATCGCAGTTATGTATGACTAACGTTAAATGGACCATGTTTGAAATTTCGAAACTTGTTAATCAAGATGTTGTTTTGTGTTTATGGCTACTTTGCAGGTGCTTTCTGTGGCTGTTTATAATCACTATAAAAGGATTTACCATGCCTCCTTGCAAAAAGGGTTAGTCTCTCATTGCCTGCCATGATATTGTTTTATTAATTTGCCTCAAGTTGCTATATTTTATAAGCTTGAAACTGAATTTGTGGAATTCTATTACTAGGTCAGGGGCAGAACCCAAAAGTACCGAAGCTGTAGATGATGACGATCATGTAGAATTAGAAAAGAGCAATGTACTTATGATGGGTGCAACTGGATCTGGTGTGCCTCAGTATTATGTACATATTTTGTTTTGCAACATGTTGTGAGAATCAGTGGCTAATTTTCTTTGCATGTTATAAATTAGGGAAGACATTGCTTGCCAAAACTTTGGCTCGGTTTGTCAATGTGCCATTTGTCATTGCTGATGCAACAACCTTAACGCAGGCAAGTCTGTTTTTGATTGTTATGGTTACGTCGTTATGTGAAAATGATTCATGGAGGTAAAGAAAATTGTGTTGTATATATTGGTTAGCATGGGATGTTGTAGATTTCATTTATTAAAGTTATTGTATTTTAAGTGTTTAGCAGTGCAAGTTTAGAATCTAATAATTGATTGTCGTTGGGCTACTATTTTGCAGGCTGGTTATGTCGGGGAAGATGTTGAATCAATATTGTACAAACTCCTTGCGGTATTAGTCTCAAAATAGACACTACATTGATATTTCTTATTTTTGCTATTACCACCCTAGTGCACATGTTTCTTCTGGGTGCTCTTTATATATCTTAGATTGCTGAAACAGAATCATTCATTTACCTGTCTGAAGATTAGTGTATGCCTGTATGCACTTCTACTTGACTTTTATGAATAGTTTTACTTTTGAATACTGCTAGTTTTTCTTTGGATAACTATAACTCAATATAGTTGATGAAAAAATAGAAGGTCCTCAATTGATAATGCCTCTTTTTCTCAAGGAAAATTATATGCAATAAATTGCTTACATCATATATATCAGTCTCTTCTGCTTAGATCTGGATGTGATGAATTTGTGTCCTATAGTCCTTTGGTGGACCTCTCTTAATGTCAATGAAATTTCAAAAATAACTCTACAACAAATAAACGTTTTTCAAAAACAATTTATAGGAAGGGATTAGAGTGGTTATTGCCCTAGCCCAAACTCCTTAATTCTCAACCCTTCTTTAAATGTAAAGAAAAGTTTCCATGGTAAATTATCTTTCTCATGTATTGGAAAATATTCATATGCATATGTATATTGCTACATTTCAATGCTCTCAAATGTTATTTTTCTCCCCTTTCTCGTCCAATTAGAAAATTATCACTCTCAACGATAAACATACACTTCCTTTTCTCGTCCAATTAGAAAATTATTACTCCCAATGATAAACATACATACATACATACATGCATGTGTGTGTGTGTGTGTGTTGAATCCCTGACTGTTGTTGCTATGTTTCAATTCTCTCAAATGTTGTTTTCTCTCCTTACTCATCCAATTGAGAAAATTATTACTCTCAATGATAAAACAGTTGCTTTAAGATTTGCGGACTTCTTCTAATCAGAAAATAGGTTGTCACCTGTGTGCATTGTGGCAGTATAGCCGGTTTCCAAGCCTGATGGAGCTTCACATTGCTCTGGACTTGGTGAAAATTTATTCTTACTTATAAAGTTGTTTTAGCAATACTATTGTCTTGACGACATGAGTATGACATTCAATTGATATGGTGTTACTAAAATTTTCATTCTGAAGTTTACCTTTGTCTCATATGAGTAGCCAATTTCAGCTTTATGTAGGGCTTTCCCATTCTTTCTGCTTCTATCTATTTTCATAATCGTGAACTTACATGCACTGTGATATTCATTTGGCATCTAGGTAACTGAATTCAATGAACAAGCCGCTCAACAAGGGATAGTTTACATTTTTGAAGTTGATAAGATAACTAAGAAGGTTCTTTATGTCTTAGCTGTCTGAGATGTAATCTATTTTCTTGGTGTCAATTTGACACAATGTTTTCTTAAATGTTGAAGTCATGTTGCAGGCTGGTGGGGGTGTACAACAGGCATTATTGAAGATGCTTGAAGGAACTGTGAGTCTGTTGCTTCTATTCTTCTCAACAATTTATTTTGGATTTTTGTGATTAAATGTTTCTCAATGAACTTTAGGGATGCTAAATATGTTTTAACTTTATATTTCTTCTAAATGATGGAATTCTTCATTTCAAAAGTTATCATGCTTGCTCTCCTAGGTTTCTCAAGCTATTTAGACCCTATTGAGCTACTTTCTTATGGTTGAAGTTAAGTTTTTTCATGTAGTTATCCATTTTGTGAATGATGTAGGGTTGGTGTGAAAAAATGTGGCATGATCTTGTGATGGAACCTTTAGTGGGGATGCTGGTTATTTTCATGACACCAGCCTATAGGCATAGAATAAGAGGAAACACCAAATTGATTAAATAGAAGAAGGATGTTTACTGGAATTTTAAAGTCTGGAGGGATAGTCTTTACATAAATGATAGTATAGGTTGGATTGGACAATTAAACTTTGATGGCAAAAATTTTCTTGATAAAGTGTATGTTGGGTTTGACGGCAATTTCTTTTAGAATTTTGAGGCATGAAGACCTTTGCATGACAGTTAGGGTCAAGCAATTGCTACCTCTAATAAATACCATTTAATTATAAAATATTGAAAGGATAGATAATGTTGTTTCATTGGTTTATTGTTACATCAACATTTTTGTTTCAAGAATATTTCATTATATTATGTCTTATAGCTTTTTGTTTCAAAATCTTTGATTTCCTTTGGTTTGTTGTAGTGGAAGTATTTTCCCAAACATTTATATATAAACTCACATGCACGCAGTTATGCTTAGAATCTTGCAATTGTTAGCGTTATGCTTCTGGGTAGCTTAAAGAGGAATTAACTTCTTGTCCAGATAGTAAATGTTCCTGAGAAGGGGGCAAGGAAAGATACTTGAGACGATAACATACAGGTATACTGAGCCTGAACAATTTTATTTTATTTTTTGATTATGATCTCATTTGAATGTATATTATGATTTTTTGCCATCAAACATGTAGAACTTGTGTTTTTTTTTCAATTCTAACCGTGGTAATTCACTATTATCCCTACTTCTCAAGTATTAGATGCTTATGTTCTACATGAAAATATAAACAGCTTGATTAGGCTGATAGGAATTTAATTATTTTTTATGAAAACATATTAACAATTGCTCAGATATTAGTAGGTTTTCAATTCGCTTGTGCTGATTTTTTGCTTTAGGGCATCTCACCTGTATCAAGGTGGTCCATATCATGGTCCCTATACTAGCTACTAGAAGTAAAAGTTTTTGGTTTAATCTGCCAAAATTGTCAGGGTTTATGAAATTAAGTCTTCATTTAGATACGAAAGTATAAGATGACAGGAATATGCTCACCATTCTCTATGGAGTGGAAAATACGTTAAAGCACTTGTGGTAGATAAAAAGAAACAAGATTTTGAGAATGTGGCTGTGAGATCGATATAGTATTAAAATCTTGTGGAGAAAGAACAAGCACATCTAAGACTTGAATTCTGCCAGAACAAAATAAAGTAACAAAAATAGCAGGCTCCATACATATAGAAGCAACTAAAAAGGAAAAAAAAGAATGTACAAATTGCTTGATTTATTTCACTTTCTCAATGAATTGATTAGCTGCTTGTTTGTGGCATTGGTTTTCGCCATTTTTTCGCTTGGCAGAATCTCCTTTGGGAAATGGCATCATGTCTTTCCTTTCCCTTTCCTTCCTCTGAGTCCTCTGACATTGTTGATTACTGGAGGCTTTGTTTGGTTCTTGATATAAATAAAGAGAGATATATGCTCGAAAATATATTGTTCCCTGAAGCATATATTTACATTTACCTGAATATTTCCAAGAACTGGAGTAAGAGCTAACACAAAATGCACATATTTAATTCTTACAAAAGCACCATCTTTAGAATTACTTTTGCTTTTCTAATATTGTCTCAACCGCATCTAAATGCATTGTAGATGGATACAAACGATATCCTTTTCATATGTGGTGGAGCATTTGTTGATCTTGAGAAAACCATTTCTGAGAGGTTAGTGCCTGCTAGTAGATCTTCCTTCGCTGACATACTCTGTAAATATTTGTTTATTTCTGCTTGGGGTCTCAAAATTTTTATATCGTTTCAGTTAAACTAGACTGTAAATATTTACCAGACGGCAGGATTCTTCTATTGGTTTTGGAGCACCTGTTCGTGCCAATATGAGGGCTGGTGGATTAACCAATGCTATAGTGACGTCGTCTTTGCTTTAATCAGTGAGCATGATATATAGATATAGGAATTTGGAAATTTATTTCGTTTGTTAATTTGATGTTGCTCCATTCATCCTTTAAACGAATGAATGATGCAGTTTACTTATTAAGCTGCCGTCTCGGCCTTACCACTGTTACCTCTTCCTCTTCTATAAAGCAAAAGATGTTTCTTGCCAAATTCCTTACCATATGAGCCTGAAGTTTCACTTGTCATTTTCAGGTTGAAAGTTCTGATCTCAATGCCTATGGTCTCATACCGGAATTTATTGGACGCTTTCCAATATTAATCAGCTTGTCAGCTCTGACCGAGGACCAACTTGTCGAGGTGAATACTTTATTATAAGTTTGCTTGCCGGGATTTAGTATTTTTTTGCTTTTCTGAGCCTTGTGGAAGCGTGATTGGGCCCAGCACTCCGGTTACAGATCATAATTACTCAGTTCTTTTTCTTCTTACCTTTGGTTACTATTCTGTTTTTCACTTGCAGAAAGATAACTTATGAGATTAAAATTTTGCTGTGAAAAGTATAAACATTTTACTCATTTGAAGAGAAAATCAAGTCAGAATTGATTTTGTTGTATGTTGGGTTTTACGAATGACTTAGGGTGTTTTCAGCTTTATCCGAACATATTCCCTGTGCTAGATAACTCAATGGAGTATATTTGAGTTGCATATATCAATTAAAAAATTTTGCTTGTAATCTTGAATCATTTTATTAAATCAACTTTTCTTTATCCTTTCAATTTACTGAGTCTATTGAATTTGGTCTGAATTGACATAACCAGACTATGCTAATTTCAAAAGTTAGTGATTGTGGATAAAAGTTCAAGACTGTTTCTCAATGATTTTATGCCAGAGTATGGTTTCATTCGCATAGAAATGGTTCCCCTTTGTAAGTTTTCAAGTGTTGATAGAAATCTGTTACTTGATCCAAACAATGATTTTTTTGGGCTTCCCGTTTCATATGGGATATTCCGTACTGTTTTGGAGCTCAGCAGCCTTGTAGATGTTATATAATAATGCAAAACATTTAAGTTTCTTTAAAAGTTTTGAATCATCCCTTGTTAGCTTTGAATTACTACAATACCATATAAAGCCTTTGTATGTGTGATTATGGCATTTTTGCTATGTTTTAAAAGTAAAATTACAAAAAATTGATAACATTAATTTTTAATATAAACTACTCATTTTTTATTTATCAACCTTTTATTTTCAAGTTTAAATGAAAAATGCAAATTCTCAGAGTGTTTTTGTATCACAAATTGGATTGTTCTACTTACTACAAATATATAATTGAGTCGGGTTGAAAATGGATGACTGGTTAACATGAAAATTAGTAAGCCTGCTAAATGAATAATTCAAACTACGCATTCTGTATTAATAATATGGAATGGATTGGATGGGGGATTGAGAAGACAAAATACTCAATATTATCATAGACAAAATAGATTATATTACCATAGACAAAATAGAAACCAAATTTCAACAAATTAAAATCCCCAAAGAAAGAAAAAGAACGATCTATTTGACGTTAGACTTAATGAGCTCCAGAGCAGCAGCAGGCGTAGGAAGTGCTGGAATTGCACCTTTCTGAGTTGTACAGATCGCTCCACATGCATTAGAAAACTTCAAAGCCTCCTTCAGTTTCTTCTCATCGCTAAATATGTTAGGATCTTTTGCCACAGTCACCAGAAATGATCCTACAAATGCATCCCCAGCTCCAGTTGTATCAACTGTCTTCACTGCAAAGCCAGGCACTCTTCCTTTAAACTTCTTACTGAAATATCCAGAACCCTTTTCTCCATATGTTACAAGCAACAGCTTGAGATTGTCATGCCACAAAGACATTACAACTTCGTCCTTCTCAGGATCCCCTCCATTTGTCAGGAATCCCACTTCCTCATCACTTACCTTTATAAAGTCGGCATAATTCCAAATGCTCTTGATCCCATCTCTAGCAGCTTCCGGAGATGGCCATAAAGGCAAACGCAAGTTTGGATCATACGACAGTAATATCCCTGCTTCCTTTGCTGCTTTCATTGCTGCCATATGAGCTGATCTGCATGGCTCGGATATCAAACTTATGGATCCGTAATGAAATATTTTAGCCTGTTTGATCAAACTCATATTGAGCTCTGAATCCTTCAACAACATATCTGCACTTGGGTTCCTGTAAAACATGAATTCCCTCTCTCCATTTTTCTTCAACGTCACAAAAGCTAATGCTGTTCTTGCATGTTGATCGAAGCATACTCCTTCGCTTTTCACACCATTCTTTTTCAAGATTTCCACCAGCATGTGTCCAAACTCATCGTCACCGAACTACAAATGTCACATCACAATCACAGGAACATTACTCGAACAAGTATGTAAACATTTGCACGAGAAATACATTAGTCCTTTATCTTACCGATTTGGTGCAAATCAATGCTGTAAAACAATGCTATAATTTGCCCAATTTCGGAAAAATGGCGAGGGGTCATGATAATTCCAATATATATGGAAAGGTCATAAAATTATATGAGAAAGTGAGCGAACCTTGCCGATAAAAGCAGAGTTGCCGCCGAGTTTGGTGATGGCACAAGCGACGTTGGCAGGTGCACCTCCGGGAGCTTTGAGGAAACCGGTGGATTCGGCCAAGGAAACACCAGCAACATCTGGCACAAAATCAATAAGCATCTCCCCAAAACAAACTATGAGTGTGCTAGATGTACTCATCTTTCTCCTTGTTGATCTCTCTCAGTAACTCAATGAACAAATAAACTTTAATCAATCAAAAATACAGGTGTTGCTTAGAAACCCGCATCATAGAGAGCCTATATATAAGCTAAGAATCAAAGTGTGCATGGAAAAATACCTCTATGAATATGCAATGTCTATTTTGGATTTTATTTTAACCGTAATTAGTTTGTAATTATCTCGAGATAGTAGGGATATGATTGACTGTGTCTAATGCGTGTGGGCCATGCGCATGGACGAGTCTTCTCATGCTATTAAGAACTTGCCAAGTATACAGAAGTGACTCTTTTTGGATCAAATATCTTGCTAAATTAATGTGATTCTATGTATATAAATATATATAATTTTCATGTTTTGACTTTCAAAGTTGGGCTGTTACCATATAGTGTTTGTTGTGATTCTTTGGCAATTTCTCAGGATTTACATGATCAAAAAACAACGCGGTGACTCAGCCACAATAACATTTGTCATCCCCATCAAAATTCACAAATTTTGACACTTTCTAATCATCCCTGAGAGAAATTTTCATTGCTGTTTCATTTTGGCAAACTCCGATAAATTCTGCACTTTCTCGCTCAGTAGCTGATATAGACGTAATTACTGTTGGATTCCCATTGATAAAATCAATACAATAAATAAATATCATTGGCTTGAAACTGAAACAGAGTGCACTAAAACACAGACATTAGAACATTCATATTTTGGCATATTGAATTTTCAGCTTGAAATATTAGGCACAATCTTTGAACAAAAATCCCGCCATATGATCAGTTAAAAAGTGACATACTTCTAGCAAGGGAGATTTAAGTTACATTACTTCTCCAAGCTATAGCGCTTGTTCACAGCTTCAATGACATCCCAAGTAATCTTCATTCCTTCTGGAAAAATAACCAAATCTCCAGCTCCAATTTCAAATGATCCTTTATTTCCATCTACATAAACCTTCACTTTCCCTTCGTGTAGATACATTGTCTCTGAGACGATGAATGTCCATGGAAATTTGCTTGGCAGGCATCCCCACCTATTCATAACATATCAAAGAATTTCCTCAATTAGTACTGGCCCATGGATCGCTGACACTGTATAAATCACTTATATTAGACATCAGAGAACAAGAAACAATAACTGCAGTGAGTGACAACGGTGGTGTGTTGGTCTATGTTTATAATTTTAACTTGCAGTTTGATCTTCATCCTAATATGGGCAGAATGAAAGAACTCAGTTCATATCAAGTTGGTATGGCTCTACTTGAGAACTAGCAATGATATATCAGGATGGGAAATTGGTAAAAGGCGCATGGTACCAGAAACAAAGCAGAAAACAAGGAAAAATGATTTAGAAAGAATTGATGAATTTAACTCTAAATTTACAACTGTGAAGGATTAGAAATGAAGTGAAATTAACTGTTTAAGAAACTCGAGCCCACTCTCATCTCTCTTTGCGAGATTTCAGATATTTTATGCTAACTTGGTGGTTTGTTTAGTATAACATTACCTGCATACTAAAGTGAACAATTTGGATGGAGACAAGATAGGTTACAAGGATTTAACCATGCATCAACTTGTCTTACCAGGTAAATGCCGAAAATGTATAAATTCATGCAAACACCCCCCACCTCCCCCCACCAAAAGGCAGGTCTGACAACCAAACCTGATTAAATGAAGGGTCAGACCATGACAAGTGTCATCCTTGATCTTGGTTACTAGAAACCAAAACAAGGTCATAATATCATGCTTTTAAGAATTCCACTAACACTACTCATTGGTTAACTTGGATGGAAGGACACACTTATTTTCAATCATGATATTAATTTCAAATTCTAGCAGCACGTTCATACCTTTATGAAAAGACAGATCTAGGCAAAGTGACACTCAAGTGTGTAGCCAAGTCAAAGTGCCAAAACCGCATTAAGTTATGTTTCTTCCGTTCATCTTCAACATAATGGACCAATTACATCAAATGATACTCTTAAGTGACTGTCTTACAAGTTACAACCCAACCCACTAAAACGGCTAATGAAAATAGCTATTATGACCACATAATGTAGGCTATTCTTCTGAAACTAGATGTGATCAAGTTATAGTGATTTAATCAAAAAGCTGGGAATCATATATTAAAGGTTAAATAATTTTTCAGTCCAAAGTTTACAAATCATAATTTTTTATAGATAAATGACAAGCATAATTTGATATTTTCAGGATTTTTCCAAACTCCAAAGGATAGAAAATTGAATTTTCTCAACAGTGGAAGAGCAATGTTTTGGCAATCTATAAATCTTTCAATATCTTTGAGCTAAGAAAATGACCATTTTGACACTAAAATAGCCAACTTGGTGGTAAACATTATAAATATCCAAATACACGCTTCTGAAAATGCAGAAACCCACCAATTTCAACTTGGTCTCAGCAAAAACTGAGTTAGATGATGTGAATAAACCTAGGAATTGCATCAGAAACAGGCATATTCAGCTCAATCACTGACAGATTGAAAGTTCTGTAATCTACGGAAAGTGTAGTACGTCAAAGCAAGAACAAAGACACTAACTTTATTACAAATAATTTGTCAACTGTTTCTTTTGTCAAAAACCCATCACACTCACTTAGCAGACAGCTGACAAAATTAATCAGAACCTACTCCCCTATTCTTATGTCAAAGGGACAAAAAAACCCAAAAGCAATACTCAAAACCAATGAAATTGAAACACCATAACAAATAAACCAAAAAAAAAGCAACAGCAGAAACAAGAAAACGGCAAAAGGAAAAGAGATGATACACAACCCAAAGGAAAAAACTTACTTGGGCCATGAGGTAACTCCAAGCTCAGAAATTTTGGATTGAGGAGGATTCTTTTCAATCTTCACACCAAATATCTCGGTTGTAGCTGTTGGGGCAGCCATTTTTATAGGTTTTATCTTTGGATTCTCTTGGGGTTGGCTTGGATTTGGGTGTTGTAATCACCAATGGTACAAGTAGACAGACAAGAAACAACAGTAATAAAGAGAGTATTAAAGAGTGATTTAATGGAAAATTAGCCATGGATTCTTCGGCTTTTCTTTTTTATTGCTTGCTGTTGGCAACGTTACTGCAAGTTCTCCATTTTTAAGGAAACTGATAAGACATCAAGAAGACATGTTTCTTGAACTGCCCAGTTTTTCATGTTGGGCCAGGATAACATTTTTTGCCCACATCTAGCCCATCTAATTTTATTGGTTTTAACAAAACTCATACAAAATATTATTTCTTTGCATTAATTGGTAATTTTTATGTACGGAGACTGGACTTTATAAAAATAAATAAATAAAAATACTCTCATAAATAAGACTTGTGGGCAAAATTTGAAAGCATAAACATGAAATTAATTAATGTCTAATGAGAGAGATATCACAACATTTGATATCATACTCTATATAAAAATAAAATGATATTTTTGCATCTTTTGAACATATATATTTTATGTAAATTATATTTTGAAAATTTTATTTTCTAAGATTGAGATTAATCTTCCATATGAAATAGAGTTTAATGCATGGGATGCCTTTTGTTTTAGAAAATTACTCATGCATTTGAGATATATATTTTGATCAAACTAATCATATGGTATGATTTTTTATTTTTTCAATAACTCAATTATAAATCAATGGTTGCTTGATGTGAACTCATGTTTGTTGTTACTTTTGAATAACTCTCCATATTCCATTATATATTTCAAGTAAAACACTATTTCTTTAATAGAGGCATCTCTCATTTGTCAAAAGCCACATCATTGTAATTCTCTTCTAACCTCTTTTGTAACTCCATAACAATGGGTGGCTATATGGTAATTCTACAACCAAATTCTGTTCATATATAAATTGATACATGATATTGATAATTCCAAAATCTCAACAATAACAATAAATAAATAAAAAAATATAACAAATAGAGTAATAGAAAAAATAAAAAACCGGTAAGACCAAAGCTAACAACAACTAATACAAACTCACATATAAATTTTTACTTGCACAGTTTTCATACAAATTTTATTCTGACAATATTATTGTTGCCGTGTTTTAAAAGAACAAAAAATAAAAAATAGTGTTATGTCTAGAAAATCATACTTAAAAGAGTTGGATTTATTTGGACGTCTTAACATTTTTTATTGGAACGCAAGACTTGAAAATGTCATGCCGGTCAATATATTTATCTTTAAAAAGAGTTGGGTGAAAGAGCTTCTTTCACATGATGGACTGACCCCCAAACCACCCAAATTTTTTCTTCATTTTATAATTAGTATAATGCGAACAATTTCGGTGAATTTTCAAATGGAAAACATGAACACAACTTGGTAGAGGAGTGAAATTCCAATAATAATACCGCAAAACAAAACAAAGACATATCACGAGTCATTACAAGACAAATCCAACCCCTACTCTTCTTCATAGACTTGTGTTCCTTTCAGTAACTCCTCTCTCTTTTTTCTCTGTATTTCAGAGTCTTATGCAAAACCAAGCTTCATTTTTTCTGTGCCAGCTTAGTTTCTAACAATGTATAAGTTAGCCCTTATTCTATTATCCTTTTTCTCCATTTTTCTCAGCTTTTCTTCTGTTTATGTCCATGCCCTTAACATCGGCGTTCAAACTGCTAATTCTGCCATCTCTGTGGTGGGTTATTTCTTCACCTTTACTTCTTCTTTTTCTTTCTTCTTTTTTTTATTTTTGGTTTATTGTTTTCACTTCTCAGATACTAAGAATAATTGAATGATGTTTTCCGTGTTTCCAGAGAAAAGAATGCAGTAGAAAATGCGAATCGGACTTCTGTTCAGGTAATGACTTATTTCCGATTATAAACAATTTAATTTTTGTTTCTGAAAAACATTTTTTGGGATGGCAGTGCCTCCATTGTTAAGATATGGAAAGTACTGCGGACTTCTATACAGCGGATGCCCTGGAGAAAAACCTTGTGATGGACTTGATGCGTGCTGTATGAAGCATGATGACTGTGTTCAAGCTAAGAACAGTAAGTTTGGTTTATCATTTTCAGATCTGTAAAACGTGAATAACTTTTGCTGTGAATTTATGGTAATGCAATAGCGAATTTCAAATTCCTTATATGTCCAATAAAATGTTCTCTTTTTCCAAAAGTACATATTTTTAATGATATTAATATTGATATTACTGTCAAAAAAAATATGTTATTTTCTTATCTCTCTCCAATATAGAATTGTAATATTAACTTGTGTTCAAGATTGAAATTTTTTTCTCCAATTCAAATTTCTTTGAGTACTAAAAACCAAAAAAATAAAAAAAAATGAAAACAATTTCCTTGAAAATGCAGATACTGCCTTTGTTTGTTCACTTACGCAAACTCGTATAAATTAGTGATGGACTGTAACTACTATGGCACTTTGTTAGGCTTTAATGAATGCTTATGGATATTTATTCTTTAGAGTCCATAAATTTAGACCGTAGGTATTTTGTTGGGTTGTACATCCCTTTCATTCAATAATTATTTATTTTTTTATGAACAAACAAATAGGGTAAAGTGTGCAACCACGTAGATAGGGATATGTTGAAATATCTATTAATATTTTAAGCTGCGTCGGTGTTGTAGTTCATATGTATATGGAAAAGTTGACTTAATATATAATCTTTACAAGCAATTATGTAACATGTTTGTTTACTGGGAAAATTGTAATTATTTACATGCGATAAATGGTGGTGGGTGCAGATGATTATCTGAGTCAAGAGTGCAGCCAAAACTTCATAAATTGCATGGAAAATTTCAAGAAAGCAGGGGGACATACGTTTAAGGGAAACACATGCCAAGTTGATGAAGTTATTGATATAATCTCTGCTGTTATGGAAGCTGCTCTGCTTGCCGGAAGAGTTCTTCATAAACCATGAAAACCCAAGAGAGAAGGAGAAGAAGAAAGATTGCAAAACCTTTAGCAACTAATTGTGTTTGTGGTTTTTAATTTCCCCATTTTTTTACCAAAGGACTTCAGTCATTTTCTCTTTTGAAGTGAAATGTGAAGATGATGAATGTATGAATGCACCAGAACATTCTGGAATAAGAATTGCTGAATCCAAATTGTTTTCTACCCCAAATTCATGCAACATCAACTATAGCTAAAAAAAATTGGCCATTTTGTTTGTAATTACAGAATGATATTGTTTCCAAGGTCCTGAAACATGGGTGTTTTCAGAGATCAAGACATCCAGCACAAACCGCTCTCAGGTCTCTCAAGTTCATCAGAACCTCAAGAGTTACATAAAGATAGAAATTCTAAGATGATTTGGGTTATGAAATGCATAGAAACAACAATCTACATTGGCCTCATTGGTGCTGTAAGAACTGGTGCACCACAAAGTTGTTTCAGTTCGATACAGACGCTCAATCCAGTTCATATTTCCTCCACCATTCAGTATACCTTCACAATTCAGTGATGGTGACAACGTGGAACATGCTAATGTGAACATATAGATATGGCTAGAGATAAGAGTGAGAGCTCAAATCGCTTTCTCAAAGTTCTTCAAATGAATTTGGAAATTTTCCTAATATCCTAAAACATGCTCATGTGCATGACAAGGAGAGAGACAGGATAAAGTGGGTTATAATTACTTTTTTTCATCAAACTGTGATCATAACAGTAAAAATTTTCCTCCGCATTACATATACTGGAAAGTGGTACATAAACGCTTGATCAACCTACAGACTGCATACTTTTATTTATGATTGCAAATACAAGTTAAAGACTCCAATAAGACTATTACTTGCACTTATAGTGCTTGTCGACACCAACTGAAACACCCCAAGTGCAACTCATTCCTTTCAGGAACACAACTAAATCACCAGCACCAATCTCCACACACTCATTTGAGCCATCCGGATAAACCTTTACTTTGCCCTCCAGCTGTCAACGGAAATTTGCTTGGCAGGCAACCATCTGCTCATTCACAATCATGATTAACCAAATTGGAAGTGCCATAAATAAGTGCAGTTGCATTAAGAATGCACACAAAATTCCCATCAGCAGTGCCAATAGTAGAACTATGAATAACATGCTTATTAAACAGAACACATGGATGTCAAAAATAAATGTAATGCAAGCAGTACATTTTTGTAAAAATTTCAATAAAGGACATCATATTTTATGCATCAATCATAATGTTAGACAATACCCTTGTCTAACATTTTAAAAAAGAAGCAAAACCAACTCCAATCACTTTAATTGTTGCCCCTTTTTTCTTTCTTAAAATTGCACAGGGAACGCCACAACTATGCAGGATCAAGAAATTGCATTAGTTTTGATTAATGCACTAAGATTCCACAGGTTTGAGAATTCATCCCACATTTTATTTTTATTTTTATTTCTATTTCTATTTTTTTTAATTTTCACAAGGATTCTTTTCTTTTCCCACAAATCTCCAAAAACTAGTGCCTATAATTTTGTTACATCCTACAAAAAAATCTCCCACATATTGCAACACAAACAGTTTTTTTTTCAAGGCCAGTTGATATTTACCCGGAAAAATAAAACGGAGAAAACGGACTGCTTTTGCTTCAAACTCGTGGGTTTCAGTCTCTTTCTATTGATAGCATAATTAATTGATGACAGATTTCAAAGTTTCAACTTTATATCTCTATCATTCTTTGCTCTCAGGAAGATAAGCTTACAGGATCAATTAGGCCACAACAAATTATCAAAATGTTATAAATCAAAAACTCAAGGCATAGAAAAATTCCACAACAACAAAACAAAAAGAGATTTCAGAAATAATACACGACGACAAGAAGATAACAGTACACCAAAACAGAAATAAACATATTTGATCACCCAGATTTCATTTTTACCTCTCATTCACCATTTTCTCAGGACCCAAACAGATCGATAAAATCCAGCATCTCTAAATCTTAACTCAAAACGCATGAAAATTTAGCAGAAAATTTCAATCAAAGTAATATAAACGAAAGAAAAACCAAAAAACAGAAAAGCAAAGATACGGAAAGGGAGTTACTTGGGCCATTGTCCAACTCCAAGCTCGGTGAGTTTGGCCTCAGGAGGATTCCTCTCTATCTTAACACCCAACCTCTATATATTTGTTGACATGGCATCTACTCCCAGCACAAAAACTCTTCTCCTCGTTGAAAAACTATGAGTTGCAGATAACTTTGTGGAGGGTTCCCCTTTTCTGAGGCTAGGAGGAGAATAATTAAACAGCTACTGCTTGCACTCGGACAACCCATTGCAACTATATTTTTGGTTTTGGCATGGAAAAATTCGGAAACGAAACTTATTTTAACCGTCTAATCAACTCTTACCAAAATTACTTTTTTAATAATTTTATCCCCAAATCTTACTGTATACTTTCACCTTCTTCGATCTTTCAAGAATTAAACTTACCTTCTCTCGCGTATATAAATATTATCTTATCTTTAATAACTTATTTTTTAATAAATAATTTTTTACAAAAATAAAAAAAGTAGTTTAATTTATTATATTATTAAAATTTTATAATTTCACGTTAAAAATAAATAATTTTTTAAAAAATAAAATTAAAATATATAATTTTACATTAATAGTTTTAATTTTGGTAGTTATGCATAAATAATAAATATATAAATTTTTATCGTTAATTTAAATATTTTATAAAGCAATCATAAAAAAAAATGTTAATTTCATGTGAGAAAGATATTGATTTTGGCTGGCGTCGGGTAGAAAAAGCTAACAAAAAGAGAAAAAAATTGAAATGATACAGAACTAACAAAAGAAACACAAAAAGGCCCACACACACGGGTATTTTTGCATTTTTATTTTTATTTTTTAATTATTAATTAATTATATTATTTAATTTTTTAAATTTATTTTCTTTTATATTTATCTAAAATTTAATTTAACAATTCAATTTAAAATAATAAGTAATAACTAAATTTAATTTTTTGCACATTATTATTTTTATTTTAATAATTTATATTTAATTAGATATTATTTAAAAATAATAATAAATAACTAAAATTTAAAATTAATTAGATATCATTTTAAAATAACAATAAATTGTCAAAAGTTAATATTGTAAGGTATATTTATTATTTTATTAAATGTAAATTAAATTTAAATTATTCTTAAATTTATTTTTATAATATTTTTAATTTAATTAAATAATTAAATTTAAAAATAGTTCAAAATAATACTTAATAACTAAATTTATTTGTTTTAAGACATTGTTATTTTTATTTTTAATTATTTATATTTAACTAAATATTATTTTAAAAAATTTGAATTATAAATAGACTCAAATTAAAAATTTTAGATCGTAGTTTTAAACTAAATTTATTAATAAATTCAAAATTCTAATTTTCATTTGTTAATAAATTACCCTAATTAGAGTTGATATTTTACAAAGATTTTATTTTTTACTATAACATTGTATTTTTTTTAAAAAGATTTTGAATATTTTTTTTATCGCATTATATTTTTGTGATTAAATTTTTATTATTTATGTATTGTCTTTCTTCTTATTAGATAAAAAATACATATAAAAAGAATTTAATAAAAAAATATATTAAAAATAATTGAAAATTTTATATTTTTAATCAAATCATTGCCTATGAATTACCAGCTAGTTCATTTGTTTCTTAGTCATAATCTCCTCCCATTGCTTCATGAAGGTTGGCAAACAAAACAAGTTTACACTCCTTTACAAATGTGTCAAGAAAACAAGCGGCAGAAATCTAAAGAGAGAAGAAAATAAGCACTTCTTTCTACTTCACCCATGAGTATAATTTATACTACATATTCCCTTTCAAGTTTTATTTATTCATTTATCATTCAGAACTTATGCCTCTGAAACCCACATAGGACATTGGAGGAATTCCCTGCTGATTGCGGAATATGTTGTTTGGATCAATCATAGTCTTGGCTTTAACCAACCTATCATAATTTTGCAAAAAGTATTTTTCACCCCAAACCCTAGCAATTTCAACAGCATCCTCAGATAAAATGCTAGAGTTAACAAGTTCCATCTCACCCAGATCATTGTCCATGTAATTAATGTAAGCAGCTCTTGGACTCCAGGAAACAAATGGTGTCATTGCTTTGTAGAATCCTCTTATCCATTCTACGTATTCATTATTTTTGTCATTGTCTTCTTCATACCAAGCTACCACGTACTGAATTGCATACAGGTTGTCTTTTCTGTGAGGAAACGCGATTGATTCACTGCTTATTTCATGCATCATTCCACCGTAAGGGTCTAAAATTACATACCCTTTTGGCTCTTTATCAAGAATTTCCAGAGCAGAATTAATGCCCGTGATTGGAATTGGATTTCTGACATAATCTGATTTGGCTTTGAAATAGTTCTTGTCTTGCAAATACCTATTTCTCAGTTCGGATATGGAGCTTCCATTACTAAGCCCAGAAAAGAATAAGATCGATTCAATCCAACTCATTTCTTTGCAATCTTCTTCGGAAACACCCAACTCAGGAAAAACCTTGTTTACAATTGATAA
This sequence comes from Xylocarpus granatum, assembly GCA_019650275.1. NCBI lineage: Eukaryota > Viridiplantae > Streptophyta > Magnoliopsida > Sapindales > Meliaceae > Xylocarpus > Xylocarpus granatum. The sequence continues at coordinate 49,037 of BNST01002112.1, forward strand.
AGCTTCATGTTTTGGACCAAGATAAAACCCTTTAAATGTTGCTGACAGTCCAATGGTTTTTGTTTCAGGCAGGTCACTACCAACAAAACATGATAAGTAGAAATCATCAGTCAAACGAGGTGCAACATGTTGCCACTTGTTTACAAGCTTGGCAACATGTTGTTTTCTTCCAGGCCTGGAAACAATGAAAGCTGTTACAATTCTTGGAACTTTCAACAGCTGAATTTTCCAGGCGTAAACAATTCCCCAAACCCCTCCACCACCTCCTCTAATCGCCCAAAACACATCTTCTCCCATTGCTTTCCTGTCTAATAATCTCCCGTTTGCATCAATAAGAAGAGCATCCACCACATTATCAGCCGCAACTCCATATCTTCTCGACAACAAGCCAAATCCTCCGCCGCCAATGTGCCCACCAACACCGACTGTCGGACAGGACCCGGCTGAGAACCCATGAATGCTGCTTGACTCAGCAATGGCACAATAAGTTTCCCCAAGTGTCGCACCTCCTTCAACCCAAGCTGTTTCAGATTCCAAGTCTACCAAAACCTGGTTCAAATTTATCATATCGATGATCGCAAACGAAGCTGCATCGCTTGCAAATGATGAGGTTCCTTCATAGCTGTGTCCACCACACCTTACTCTAATTTCCATTGACTCTTTCCTACAACACAACACAGAACTAGTTAGCTGCTCTATACTCTGCGGCAAGACAATCGCGACAGGTTTAGGAATTGAGGAATCTGTAAACCGTAGATTTTGAATGGAAAAGTTGAGAAGCTTGTAGTAATAAGCACTGGGATCATTTTCTAAGTAGGGAAAAATTGTGAAGTTTTGTACACCATAAGAAGCTAAACAGGATATAATCCTGTCTGTTGGTGCACAAAGAGAAGGAACAATTACAGAAGATAAGAAGAAGATGAAGAGAAGATTAACCATAGCTGCTTTTTTTTTCACTTGAATTGAGATAAGCTGGTTTTGCAGAGAATGGTTGTGGGTTTTTAATGAAAAAGTGGAGAATCAAATGGAACGTCGAGGACAAATGAATGGATAGATGAAAGGCGAGAAAGTAAAATGCAAATACGTGGCCGGCCAATGTTATTTTATTGAAAGTTTTAACATAGAAAAACTTTGTTGCTTCATATCTAATGTCCTGAAATTATCAACACTGGAAAATAACAAAAAAGAATTTGCATGATTAGAGAAGTTAGGTTTGGAGAGAGAGAAAGCGACAAGAGAATTATAAAACTATGCCTCCATATACATGCCGGCCAAGCAAAAAATCCGGGGCCCGCTTCTCTGCTCATGTTTGGACGTGTGTATATGTTCATTATTCAGTGGTAAAGTACGTCGCTATCCATGCATAGAGTATGCGTTGCTTCAGTTTTGGGTTTTTGTTTTCTTAATGGAGAAGCTCTGATTATTTACAAAAAGTTTTACGTCAGGAATTAAGATATCTTAAACTGAACTTATCTAAATTAAACGTCTCTAGTCAAGTTCGTAATGAATGTATAATTTCCTATAATTAAACTTCTCTAGTCAAATTCGTAATAAATGTATTATTTCCAATAATTGAACTTTTCTAGTCAACTTCGTGATGAATGTATAATTTCCTACATAATCTCTTGAACTTTTAACTGTTAACTTGCCTGGAATTGAATTCTTAATTTTGGAACAGATTGTCAATATCCTTCTTAATTTTAATTTATAACGAAATTATTATAATTTAGTATTACTATTTGTGCCTTTACCTATCAAACTTAACACGAGTTTTATCGTGATGGAATTGATATCTCAAAATTGTCCTTTTGCAATCTTGCAGGCCAACCAATCTCCATACCGCCCACAGTTCGTCAACCCATCATCGCGTAAAAATTGTTTTATACCCAATAGTTCTTCTTTTTGGCTTCTACTGAAAGTAGAAATTGCCATTACGGAATTTCTTTGGTTCTTATTGAAAGTAGACTAATCTTTTCGATTTGACAGTTTGTTCTAACAAATATTTTTGAAATGTTGTGACGAGAGCAAATTTCTCAGTTCACCAAAAGGGAAAAAGGAAATCATGAAGTTCAAGAAAACGATAAGTGTTGCAGTATCTAATTGAAGCAGAAAATTCAACAGCCACAAGCTTGAACAGCTGGGGATATAGTTTGGTTGAAAGAACGCTTTCGTATTTGTTACTCTAACAAGAGGTTCTGAAGGCTATATCTACTGTCATTTAGTATGATAATATGCAAGTTCTTGCCCCAACTAAATATATGATTTTTCAATGCGAAAATAAAACACAGAGAGATGTGAGAAAGTATCATAGTTCATGTCTATTGTAGGTCTTCCATCTTTCTATCAAAACATTGAATCGATCATCTCTTTTCCTAACCTGCAAAAGCCAGAATTTGAACAAAATAATGCTTCGGAGCACTTGTGTTGTCAATATGGAAACATACTATGTGGTTCTGATAAAGAGCTGAAAAGACGATTATGTTTCTAATCTACAAACGTATGCTATCAAAATTCCCAAATTTTGAAACATATGGCTACTAAAAGAATTACCTCAACCATTGGGTTTTGTCCGCGAAGCAACATGTCAACACTCTTCTCCGTCTGCAGAATGAGAGCCAAAAGAATCAAATGAAAGGAAAAGTTTCGAATAAGTAACTCTGATATATCCATATTTACCATTTAACAACGGGAAATGCTACTTCCCCTTGACCATTAATTAAATAGCCAACAATGCAATAAATGCAAGAAGGTTGATGCAAGATCAAAGTTTCCAAATTCCTCAATACCCCATATTTGGTCATCAATCCACAAATTAATTGTCTATTCAATCTGTCCAGTTAGCATGATAATTTATAGCTAATATATCAAAAAGGAAATCTGGCTGTCTGTTTGAGAGCAAGGTACAACATTCCATTAGTCCTGACTTCGAAGTGTAGTAAAGAAATACCATCTAACTTCAAAACAGAAAGTTAAAAATGAAGCTGAAATGAATACCTTATGCATAACCCAGTAGTGCCTTTCTCTCATCTCAATCAAGAAATAAAACGCTGCAGAGGATTTTCTTTCAAGAATGTTTTTTTGACACCTTCTAACTCTGGCTTCCTCATCTCCTAAAGTGACAGTTTCAACTCCCCCAATCTGAAATCAAGAAAACCGACAAACATTAAATTTTATCTCAACATTAAGCACAGAATATATTGCTTTCCTAATCCATTTACTTGAAAAACAGAAAGCTAATATAGAAAGTTGCAAATGGAGGGACCTCAAAAGATGGTTCACATGCAGAGAAATGCTTTAGAGAAAAAAGAACGCACTAGGTCAGCAAGTGTGGGATTCTTTATTATATTTTCAAGCCACTCTCCATGAGCTGTACCGATAAGCATGACACCTCTTTCAGCAATCGATCGACAAGCAAGAGCTTCAGCTTCAGTGCCAATCTCATCAACAATGATCACCTCAGGCATGTGGTTTTCTATGGCCTCAATCATGACCCTATGTTGCAAGGATGGCTCAGGAACCTGCATTCTTCTTGCATTTCCTATTGCTGGATGTGGAATATCCCCATCCCCTCCTATTTCATTACTTGTATCGACAATAACCTGTGTCAGATTTTAAGTTGTTCAAGCATTTGTCAGATGCAAGCTAAAGGCAATTGTGAGAGAAAGAGAGAGATGAAGGATACATAAATCTCGACCCACCACTCTTTTGTGAAATTCATCTGACAAGACACGAGCAATCTCCCGCATAACAGTAGTCTTGCCAACCCCAGGCCTCAAAAAGTGTTTAAAAAATGAAACTAATGAAGATAACGTAACTAACCCAAATGTAGTACATAATGTAAATTCACTACAAGAAACTACAAATGAAAATTCTGTAGCATTCTAGGTGAAATGAAGAAGTGACTCTTGCAACATTCAACTCTTCTTTTTTCCGATATTTTGGCAAATTGCAAATGCTTATAGAGGCACTTAACCACAAACACAATAAAAGAAGAATAGCAGAAATAACAAAACATTTACATGTTGATGTTATTTCTCACAATCCTGATCAGAATCGTAAAACATAATGCTCATTTAATGGTATAAAGATTCAATTACCTTCCAACAAACAAGATGCTCTTCCCAAAATGAAGCAAATCATAAACCATGTCAATATAACCACTGACTGCTCTGCCAACTTGGCAAGTTAAACCAACTATTGCCCCTTTCCTGCTCCTAATTGCAGATATTCTGTGCAAGGTACCCTCAATCCCAGCTCTGTTGTCCCCTCCAAATTCGCCAACAGCATTTTGAGCATACTCCAACTCTTCCATCGATACCTAGCTAATAAGCATCAATACTTGTAACTAAAACCTACTCCAGAGTTCTCCATTCTTTAACAAATTTATTGAAACAAATGTATTTGACTAGCACAAACAAATAAAAGATTAAAGACTCAAAATCATGAATTTACCTCGGTACTCCTTAAATACTTCCCACCAAATTCACCTTGGTAGCATGCCTCGGGCAATCGACCCAGGTCAAGTATAACCTACTACAAAAATAGCAGTACATAACCATCATCTTACAAAAAAGCATCAATTTTCCCCAATAAACCTCTTCAAGAGTTAAATTCAAAGTTTAAAAAACATAGGGTGCCAACGTTGAATTTATATGTATCACATTCGTAAGTATGTTACCAGTAATCACAACGCATCAGCAAATTTTATCCATAGTGGAATGAAAAAGAAATTCAAAGTTTTGATATTAGTCACCTCTAACAGTTGTCCTCTCTTGGAATCATTTATAACTCTATGCCGCAAAGCACATGGAAGAATCTGCCAAAATCACAAAAACATTCACATGAAATTATTTCAGTTACCAAATTCAGTCAACTCCAAGCATAATCCAAATATAATACGATGGCTCCATAAATCATTTAATTAATAAATGAAAGCAACTCTATATAATAAAATGCAATGCAAGAGCTCAAAACAAAAACCAGCGAAAACCCAGTTCAATAAAATTGATTGAGAGAGAAAAGATACTTGCAAGAAAGCATGGAGATCATCCTCCACGACCAGATGGGCAGTGTCTGACGATGACACATGCAGCGAGACTGAACACCTTTTTGGGAGACATTGGTTCGTTTTTGACGACAATAAGTTGAGTATGTTAGATTTTGTAATGAAAGGAGTTGAATTTTTGGCTGAAAGCCGTGAGGGAAAACCTGAAATGCTTAAATTTGCATTCATGTCTTTCTGGGACAAGCTGCTGGAATTTGCAGTTGGAGATTAAAAGTTTTGGAGATTAGGTTTTGCTTATTGAGTGACCCGACCCGTAAATTGATCAGTCCATGGGTCTGAACCGTTTCGATTAAGTGAAAAAGTTCATAAATTCCCCCTAAAATTTAAATAATTGTGTAAAAATCAGTGGATGTGCACCTCCGGCAAATCAATCAAACTTTCGAATCAATTTATAAATAGTTATAAAATAAGTAATTTTACTCGTTAGATCATTTTTATTTTAAAAAATAAAAATATTTATATTTGTAAAATTTTATATCAAAAATTACTTGAATTTTCAAAAAAAAACTTTCAAGTGATAATTTATATCGACATAATAATCTATTAATATTAGTTTGATTGATTCAATTCTTAATATTTTATATTTAAATTAATAAGATTAAGGAGAGTTAATTTATATTTATAGAGTAATTTTTAGAAACAAAGACATAATAGAAATTTTTTTAAAATAAATTTTTATTATGATAAAGTTGATAAAATTTTAATATTTTTAAATAATTTATATTTAAAATAATGCTAAATAATAAATAAAATATTATTTTATATAAAAAAATTATTTTAATTTAATAGTGAGTTTATTATCTCACATTGTTATAAGTTTTAGTAATGTATATTTTATTAATTTATTATAATAAATAATAAATTGATAAATTTTAATAATTTTCAAGTCTTAGAAAATTTCAAGCCCAACTTAAAATAATTTTCTGTTTTGGGTAAATAATTATACAAGTGCAAAGTTATTCAAAAATTATAAAATTAATTTTTAAAATAAAATTATTTTAAAATTTTTTTCAATTTAATATAGTTTTCGAACACATGTAACTGTGGACACTGGTAGAATAATAACCAGAGAAAGGAGGACTCCTTTGAAATTGGAATACAAAGTACAGACAGAAGCCAACCGAAAAAAGATGAAAACCTCCTTTGGCTCCGTCAGAATTGACATTAAACGTGGGAACGTTTACAACGAAAGAGAGTGAGAGAGATGAACGGCCACCGAAGAGGAGATAGTGACGAGAGGGGTTTGATCTGGAAGCTTCCAGAACTCAAACTAAAAGACTTTGGCAAAGTCGGTCCAGCTTTCGGCGCTGGCGTTGGCTGCGGTGTCGGCGTCGGCGTTGGTCTCGTCGGAGGTAAAGAACAAAGCAGTAATTTCACTTTATGTCTTCTTTCGAACTAAACTCTGGTTGGGTTCGGTTCCGTTTCATAAGCTTTATTAATATTATTATTCATAAATGTCTTTTTAGAGAGAATTCCTTTGATGGATCGGGTCCATTTTTCATGAATGTTAATAACTAAGTTAGAAAATTTTGATGAAATTTAGTTGCTTTCATGTCATGGAGGCACTAAGTGGTTTTTATTTTAACGAAAAATAAGAAAAGGGAGGGAAAAAAATGTGAACTCTGATGATTTGAAGTTTGGAAAATGGATGAAAAGCTAAGATGTGGTTAAGGGATCGAATCTGTGCAGTTGTTGAAAAGAATTTTATAACTCCAGGTTAACCAAAAAATATTTTTACTTTCTGGAAAAGAAATTGGTGTTATGTAAGTCATTATTGTAGTGTGTTTACATATACTCAATTATCAAAGTTACTTGCAATGTGATTGAGATCGTTAAGTCGCTTGCAAATGTGGTTGAGATGGTGCTTTTGTCCATTGTTATTATTCTTTTTGTAAATATGAAGCAGTATTTTTAGGGAAATTGCACTTGTGAAAGAGATTTTAGTTTTTGTATATACATGTTGTGGATAGTTTCAGTAATATGTCGTTGAGATTTTGAGCTATTGAGCCTGATGATTTTTGTGGCACCAATTCTGAGGTTGAAAGAATTTTGATTGAAGGTACTTGACAGTGAGTTCTGGTGTCAGAATTTAGCTAAGTGTGAGAAGTTAGGTCCAGAAATTAGGGATTCCTAGCAACTTTGAAATGACATGACATATTTTTGCTTAAGGAGGATGATAAGGGTTTTTTGTTCTCATTTCTGAAGCACATTTAATGAAATAGCAATAAAAATTCTCCCAAATGTGTTCAAGTTTCAAACCAATTTCAATTTTATTATGCTTATGTGTACTTGAAAGTATGATGTTTTAACAATAATGAGGATTAGGGTTTGGACTAGAGTCAGTAGGCGTTCAGTATTTAAGGTGGATTTGTGCCAGATCCGAATTTTTAGAAATGAAATGGGTGATTTATATTTGGGCCTCTATGTCCAATTCCACTCATTCCAACGCACAAATTCGGTGGACCTTAGAATTTTCAAGTCCAAATGTTCAACTGTCATTTTTCCCAAAAATATAGATTTTACATTTCACATTTGACGCAATTTTTTTCTTTTTGTGATTTTGTGCATGCCATTAGAATATTAATCAAAAGATTCTTCCCCTTTTGCTTTGCTGACCAGTGTGGGCTTAAAACCTTGTTGACTTTTGATGATTGAATTTTATCATTACTGGTAATGGTGTAGCTTATGGCTAATGTTATTTTGTTTTATTAACATGTTTAAAGAATATCGCGTAGGCTTTAAAATGTTAAATGCTTTCTTCAAGGTATAGGCATTGGTCCTGGATTTCCTGGTCTGCAGTTTGGAGCTGGATTTGGTGCTGGATGTGGGGTTGGCATGGGATTTGGTTACGGTGTCGGGAAAGGTACTGCTCATGATGAGCATCGGAGATACTCTAATGTTGGCAAGCTATTTCAGGGTCAAATAGATCTACCTTCTCAGTAAGTGTATTTTCTGATTATGCTTCATGTATTGTCTTTCTGTGTACTTTGAACTAACCTTTTTTGACCATTCTCCACTTCATTCGTACTTCCATTTGTTAATATACTAGTAACTTTTCCAGTGTTCATCATATAACTATATTTATGTCTTTATAAATTAATAATTAGTAAAGAGTTTCTGATTCAATTCTAAGAGCTAATAATGCAACAGATCAAAACGGTGTTCTTGTTCTGTTGTTTTATTCTTTTTATCACCTGTAATGTTTGGACCTACAAATGTTATAAGCTTTTTTTTTGGTTGCTGCAGGGAAATGTTTGTTGAGCTTGTTGATGAGCTTGTCCTTAATACCAAGAAGCTAGTTAGGGCAACTTCAAGAGAAATTGAGAAGTGGAGAAGATGAGCTAAGTTAGATGGGTTTCTTGGTGTTCTGTAAGCATTAAGTAGGAACTTAGAGTTGCAGTGTACTAGCTAGATTCCATATATATGCGTGAATTACAGAAATTGATATTTGTTGTGCAAATTGAGTGTGCATTTATCATATAGGTTTTCTTACCTTTCTATTCGAATTTACCTTGTGGGATTATATCATTATAGCTGCCATCTCCAGTTAAAGTGCTGCTTGCTTGGTAGCAGTAGCACCGAGCAAGTATTGAAGTTCCAAGGTTTTGCCTTATCAGTACTTGCTATCAACTATTGGTATGGTTACATTCTTCAAATCGTAGGTGGGTTGACACCTAATCTTATTCATTATGATTATGTTATCCATTGCTGTGTAATTTTATCTTACGGACTACATAGTTCCGTTGTCAAAGCTTATAAAGCTGTAGGGATTTTGTGATGAGATTTGTTTTGGGTCGCTCTATACGCGCTGTATGTATCTTATTGTGCCTTGTGGAATAAAACGAACTAATTAAATCACGAGGAATCATTTCACCTTGGTTTTCATGAGATGACAAAAATTGCTTAAATCATGTAGGGTTCTTGCAGCTTAATCGGTTTACAGGGAATGCTTTTTGGATATTTTATCGTTTTACAATTTCACTGTTGTATGTTACTCCATTCCGGACAAGAATAAAGGCAGTCTACTTAGAAAGCAAAGTAACCACTTGAAAAAAAAATGGAAGAAAGGGAAAAATAAGCATGAAAAATGGAAATGGAAGTGGATGGATGGATGGGAAATATTGCTATCCACAGCGAAGCAATCGACAAAGTTTTTAAGAGCATTACCCAAAAGCATCATGATCTGCCACGTCAACAGTTCTGGCCTATCAAATTTCAGCATCAGATTACGCATCCTCTAGTCCATAACCAACCAATCACAACCCTAGGTGTCATTTCAGCATCCGTTTGTTCAACCATATAGTATCTCCCTTCTTCCACTCTTCTTTTCATCCCCCATTTCTTCTTCTTCTTCTTCTTCCAATTCATTTTCAAAACCAGCAGCAACCTGAAAATATGGCTTCATTGTCTGCATCAACTTCTGTTGCCTCCATTGGAGTGAAGGAAATGCTTGGAAATCCTCTCAATGTTAGCAGTGCTGTCAGGTCTTCTGCTCCAAATGCTTCCAACCCTGCAAATTTCAAGACTGTTGCTCTCTTCTCCAAGAAGAAGCCTGCTGCTCCTCCCAAGTCTAAGCCTGCCGCCGCCTCCCCCACCAACGATGAGCTGGCCAAGTGGTATGGTAAGTATGTAAAGAGCAACTCAAAACTTTTCTTTAGTGTAGTTTAACTAACATAACATCAGAGAGAAACTCATGCTCAAATAACAATATCTAAGCTTTGTAATATGGTGATATTTTCAGGTCCTGACAGAAGAATTTTCTTGCCCGAGGGACTCTTGGACCGATCTGAGATCCCCGAGTACTTGACTGGAGAAGTTCCCGGAGAGTAAGATTATCCTTCTTCTTTCTCCTGGGCATTGGATAATTGTTTAGTATGAATGTTTTCGAAAACTGTATATTGAATTTTGTGGCTTCATGCAGCTATGGTTATGATCCTTTTGGTCTCAGCAAGAAGCCAGAAGACTTCACCAAGTAAGTTGCACTAAATATTTTGTGGAATTTGTGAATGAGGTTATAAAAAAGAAAAAGAAGAAGAAGAAGAAGCCGAGTTCCATTAACTACTGATTAAGAAATATAATCTGGGGCTATGTTGCACTGTAGATACCAGGCATATGAGTTGATTCATGCCAGATGGGCCATGCTTGGCGCTGCTGGATTCATCATTCCTGAAGCCTTCAACAAATTTGGTGCCAACTGTGGCCCAGAAGCCGTCTGGTTCAAGGTTTATATTTTTCCAGTTCATTTGATCTCCTAGATTGTTTGACTACAAGTATAAAATTAGAAATTCTTGATGCTTTTGCAGACTGGAGCTCTTCTCCTCGATGGAAACACATTGAATTACTTCGGAAAGAACATCCCCATCAATCTTATTGTGGCCGTCATTGCCGAGATTGTTCTTGTTGGTGGGGCTGAATATTACAGAATCATCAATGGTTTGGTATGTTCTGCTCATCATAATATTTGTCCTCCTAATGCTAAATGTTAATGTCCATTAAATTCAATAAATTCAAGAACAGAACTGAAACCGTATTGTATGCTCATTAAGGCCTTATTACTACTGACATATTGGATGTGTGGTGTTGTTTTGATGGCAGGATTTGGAGGACAAGCTCCACCCAGGTGGTCCATTTGACCCACTGGGGCTAGCAAAGGATCCTGACCAGGCAGCATTGCTAAAGGTGAAAGAAATTAAGAATGGAAGACTCGCAATGTTTGCCATGCTTGGTTTCTACTTCCAAGCTTATGTCACTGGTGAAGGTCCGGTAGAGAACCTTGCAAAACATCTCAGCGATCCTTTTGGCAACAATTTGCTAACCGTCCTGGCCGGAAACGCCGAGAGAGTTCCTACCCTGTGATTTCAGAATGTTATAGCTGCTGTTCTTGTAACTCAAATCTAAATGCATTTGTACATCTAATGAACAAAGTTTCAGAGGCGTTGAAACTTAATTGATTTGATCCTGGCACTGATATCCCAACTGCTTGTTTTGATTTCTGGAGCTCCAATGTTATTCAACTATAGACAAATTGTAGCATCCTAATATCTTTCATTTCCCTAAATATTGTCTAAGCCAAATTCAATCTTATTCATATAAATTGTGCAAAGAAAAGAAAACGGAAAATGAAAAGAAAGAATGAACTGAGAACCAAAGAGAGAATGGGCAAATTTAGTCTTGGGATTGAACATTTAGGTAGTCTAAAACCTTGAAATTCATTTTAAGGAATCATTGAGACCATATAAAAATGGAAAACAATAGTACTGCCACTAATGATCCAAAATAATAAGAAATATTTTTGCAAGAAAATTAAAGAGTGCGAGATAAATTAATATTAGAGAAGATTAAAATAGAAAAAAGAGTTACGAATATAATAAATATTTTTAACTTAGTTTTTTTAGATAGAATAAATTATGTATTAAATAATATTTTAATTAATACAAATTTAAAAATATAATTATTTTATACTTTTAACATTTAATATCAAAAATTTGAGAAATTCAAATTTTAAATTATATCATGATAAAACGTAATTTTTATATTGAAGTTATTAGAAAATACATAACAAAATTTATTTATTTATTTCAAAATACATAAATGTTATTCCTACATACATACATACATACATACATATATACATACATACATATATATATATATATATATATATATATATATATATTCTTATTTAATCTACTCCACACGCGCTGCATTCCAATCACAACACTTTATAATTTTCAAAACCAAAGAAGGCATTATTCTATTCTAGAGCATTATAATTCAGAGACTGCCACATTGTAACGAGTATGGCCAAATGGGACCCTAAACAGAAGAGTCAAGAGGCAACTAATCAAGAATTTCACAAGCCTTGATGGAACCCGTGAATACAGAAGATTCTATTGAAAATGAAATGAATATTAATGATTCATTGGGTGGGATGGCGGAACGAACCAGGGACCTATTCTTTTTTTGGAGAGGTCATGGACTAACCCTACAACTGAAATAGATATTGAAAGAGTCAATATTCGCCCGCGAAAGTTTTATTTTATTGGATTGATAAATTTTGATCGATCCGATCTGGTAAAAGGAGATTTGTTATAACGTTATAAAAAAAAACGACATTGAGATTATCTATAAATGGAATATACATGGTTAATTATATATCTTGATAAAATCTTTTTCAGTCGTTTCATTCGCGAGGAGCTGGATGAGAAGAAACTCTCATGTCCAGTTCTGTGAAGAATAATCCAGCAATGAACCAGTAAGATAAGCTTGTGTAGACAATCCCACCAGCCTCATTCTCCGTTCTTTCACATATTCATCCAATGCTTCTTCAATAAGTTTCTGTTTATTATAATTTCCAAATCCTAATTTCCAGTCATTGGACTCCCGCTGCATGTTTCGTGCCAAGCATCTAGCAAGAACAACTGCATCTTCGATGCCGGCGGAGCCGCCCTGGCCGAGGAAGGGAGCCATGACATGCATGGCGTCGCCGGCAACTGTTACTGTTCCTCTCCGGAATCGCCCAAGGAATACGTCCCATGGCGCACGGTATCTCAAATGTGAAAATGATAGTGAAGAGGGGTCACAGTTGCTTACCATTTCTATCTTCTCAGACGGGAAATTCTTCATCCTTTCTGGAATCATTTCTCTGATCAACTCTGGATCTTTCGGAAGCATTGAATCTGTTGACGTAAAAATAGAAAACAAATCATTAATAACAAGCAAGAATATGCAAATAAGATTATAAGCGTGCAAGATTAATTTTATTATATATAGTAATATATATACCCTTAGGAATAGGATCATCCCAATATTGCTGCTGAACAAGGAACCAGAAAACAAGCTTATGATTAACAGGGACAGTTCCAGACAAGACATTGCCAGTTCTTATTCGAAGTAATTCATGAGGCAGTCCATGTCCACTCGGGTAATTCGTAAATCCTCTGACAGCACATGATGCAAATACCTTATTGGGCTTCAGCTTCAGAAATTCTGCAACAACAGAATTCGCTCCATCACACCCAATCAATACCTGCACTTCAAAACCAATAGGTAAATAATTTGCTGAGAAGGAATGAAGTCAATGAAGAAAAGTGAATACGTTACCTTGGCTCTAATTGTAGTACCATCGTTCAAATGAAGAGTGGGAAAAGAAGAAATTGTGTCGGATTTCACAGATTGTATCTGGCATCCAAAACGTATAGCGTCAGGTGGGAGATCATTGGCAAGTATTTCAATCAAATCACTTCGTTTTACACACCGAGCTTCCCCAACCCTGCATGCATCTAGCCAGCCAACCAGCCAATTTTGTATGGCTTTGCTTACTAGTTTTGTACCAGAAATTAATACTCAACTAAAGAACACACACACATATATATATATATAATTAAAGCATGATTAATTATTTTGGATGTATCTGCCCTTAATATTACTAATTAAATTAAGCAATGGAAAATAATGTCACAAATTACTTACGAGAGTAGTTCTTCATGTTGCCTGCCAAGCCATCGATCCCGTATCCTGTGTTAATTGTGTACAAACTACATTACTCACGGTAATAGAATAATATATAATACTACGCAATTAAAGATTTTGTTATACGTAAGAGTATGAAAAATCTTGCAGCCAATTCAAATGACAGTTTGTATTTTACTTGAAAGAAAAAAGTTACAATGATTGGTTTAATATATACACGGACCGGCTGATAAGACGAATCTAGAAAATATACACCTCATAGCTTAAAAAACAAATGCTGCAAGGCAATTGTACGAATTGCTAATTTTGTTATGCAGAATGTTGTGACGCGACAGAATCTTTCTGGAGCAAGGCTGAAACAACATGTGGCAAGCTGGTATTCTCTTGCTTATTCATCTAGAAGAATGCTTGGAAGATAGGATGCTGGCCTAAGAATAATTTGGGCCCCTGCTAGTCTGCTACAGTTGGGCCTCTGTCTTCAACATGTACAGAGATTTTATAATGTTTTTATCGAATTCTTTAAACAATAAATTCCACAATTAACGCTATAATTAATGGGGGATGTGGGTAATCCTAAGATATTAATCAAGAATTTATCGACTAGAGTGGAGGCATGCGGCTGCATATACTGTATAATAGGAGATGGATGAAGTTAAAAACTAGCATTATGTGGACAGAAGAGTAGTTACCCTTGTATGAGAAAAGAAGTTCGTCTGAGTTCAGAACCAACGCCGAGCTGATCTAAAGCACGTCAGCCATTGGCAAGTATTGCTATTCCACTTCCTGTTGCTCTCAATTTCTCTGATCTCTCCAACACCACGCTTTTTATACCCTTCCTACAAAACAAACGATTACTTATAAGAAGATTCAAGACGATTAAGTCTACACATGCATGCATGGTGGAGAGGCCACAAATGCCTCCGCCAGCAACTACAATCTCTCTGTCTTCACAAACATTCATCATCTCTTCTCTTCTTTTCTTACTTCAGTTTTAAATTCTATGAGATTGTATCTTCTATTTAAATATATATATATATAGATATAGATATGGGGAGATGGTATGCGTTTTCTCGTCACTTCTTGCGTTTTCAATTTGGGTAAGCATCAGCAATGAAGTAACTCTCTTGTTTCCTTCCCTCCCGTTTAATCAATTATACAAAAAATGTTTGTACCCTCGATATAACAACACAACTCGTTCCAAGAAAATGAATTTATATAAATTGATAATTACTTGGCAAGATTTGATTGTTTTGGTTGTGTCACCTTCATCTTTAATTATATATTATTGAGATGGATAATGCAAGCATTAATGTATCATCCATACATAATTCATATTTTAGCAATATTTACCCAGTTTAGTTATATGATAAAAGCAAATTTGTGATTAATACATGAAATTTAAAATACTATTAAAAATAAGTTAATTACTCGTGTTATGAATTATGGTGAATGTCATATTATATTCTTTTCACAATCAAAACTTTAATATTTCATAAAAATAATTTTTTTAAAATAAAAATTTGGAAAACAGTCTTACCAAATTTTTTAGTTATTTATTTTATAAAAAGAAGAAACACCTCGTACAATGAGCTCCGTGTTTTTTAAAGAATATAGGTTTATTATTGAGTACATGATTGAGAGGTAGGTCCCACATTTACTTGCTCAGAAAGCTAGGCCATCTCGCGTCCACGATGTACAATGACACCATTCACGGTGCCGGGATTGAATGATTCCATGATGCAAATAATCAGTTATTCATATTTTACACCTTCCTACGTTATTCCACATATAACATCAATTCAAAGATAAAAACCAAAAAATACACATTATTCACTTCAACGAGGAATATTAAACTCAGTACACTAACGCCAGGGAAGGGAATGGTATCTCAGTTGACGCTGATTTTTTCGCACCAAACATCGCAAATTCTTTCAAAAAGTGCAATAATCTTTCAAGATCTGCCTGGCAAGATCCACTGCGCCACTTTTTTTGTAGATTAAGTGCAAATTGTAAGCTGCCTCTCTTCGAAGGTCACAGTAACCCAATTCCCTACTTCCCATATTCT
This sequence comes from Xylocarpus granatum, assembly GCA_019650275.1. Lineage (NCBI taxonomy): Eukaryota > Viridiplantae > Streptophyta > Magnoliopsida > Sapindales > Meliaceae > Xylocarpus > Xylocarpus granatum. The sequence goes on from BNST01002112.1 coordinate 64,639, forward strand.
GTGAGTTTTTATCTGAATGTTTTGGCATGGGGCAGTCCTTCTCTTTCGCTCCAAGCACCTTCTCGTAATATGAAGCTGCTAAAGTCAAAAGTCCAACATGATGATATGCCCGACCAATGTTGTATAGAGACTCCTGAACAAAATTTATTAAAAGCAAACAGTTTAGCGGAAAGTAAGATGGTTGTGATGAATTCAAGCAAACTATGTTTGGCAAAATTAGAGAAAGATGGCAAAAAAGGGGAGTATATATGATAAGACAAGCATACCTGGCTGCTTTTGCACAGCCACGAATTATTGTAGAGAAAAGCTAAGCCTTGTGCAAGACATTGATGCTTGTTTTGAAGTCTAAACCCAAGGGCTAAGTTAATTAAGGCAGTTCCTGCAGATAACACCCGTGCATGCGCACGCGCACACACAATCACATAGAGTCGGTGGTCCTAATAAGGCACAATTGAAACAAATAGTGGAAGGAAGGAACAAACCGACACAAAGGTTAATCAAGGGATTCTCAGGTGACAATTTATAAGCTTCTAGGTAATCTCTTGCAGCATCTTGATGATGACTAGCCATGGTAAACTGGTGCCCAGAAATCATAACAGGTGCAACACAATCTTTATATTTGGCTCGCATGTAACGTAAAAACTTTGAATGCTTGGTTTTTCCCAACCTATAGCATCAAAAGTGACCAATAACAATTATGAGCACAAAATTTTCAAATATCAAATTTTGAACATGCTGATCCAACTAAGATGCACATGTTTGTCCATGACATCCCAACTAATTACTGTATAAATACTCCACATACAAAAATATGACTAAGATCATAAGGAAAGCTGAACATGACTGTCAAAATAAGCTGACGAAACCAGTCAAGAATGTAAAAGAAACAAAAATATGGGTGCAAAGCAGCAAATGATACCAGGACAAATGTTCCAATATTGTATACCTGGATATTACTTTGTAATAGCAGTTCCAGGCAGCAAGACTGTATGGATACTGATGAACAATGTACCTTGCACAGTCAAATCCATGCTTAGGATCAGTACTGTCATACGCCATTTCTGTCAAATCATAGAAAGAGTAGTAGATATTAACAAGGCCTCAAAGTTCCTTGATTTTTTTTCCAATTAATTATGGTGAATAAACAAAAATTGAACCATATTTTTAAAATGAACGCAAGAAGATAAAAACTATGCAAAAGAATCAAAAAGCTTTCAGATGATCCATAAATTACTAGCGCCAAGAGACCGAAGCTCCTCCTTCTTCTCAGGAGACAGTGCATTGTAGGCCAGTCTCATGGAGAGATTAATGATCTCTGATACATCCTCATATCTTTGCATGGATGCCAGTGCCTTGCATAGCTTTTAAACAGACAATTAAAGAAATATAAGCATCAAAAACAAATAAACAAATATATATTTAAGTAGCAGTAGAAAAGCTTATAAAAATTGAAGCAAATAAATTCAATAAAATAAGGGCAAGTACTAACATTGAGTTAAGGAAGTATTTGAATACATAGGAATAACAGAAAAGAGGAAAGATAAGAGTACTGACATCTATGATGAGACATTGATGCTCCTCATTTTTCAAGAGATTAGGTAGGGGAGACTCTCTAAGTACTACTTGCTGAAGACATCCCAAAAAGGATTATCATATGTCAGTTTGTAAGGTCCTAGAGTCACAGAATTTGAAAATTTTAGTGCTTGTACATGGCATAACAGGAGAAATATCAATTTACCGGAGATTCATCATCAGTATCATCACTAAGCCATTCAATTCCTGCAGCCTTTGCCATAGCTTTCTTTTCTTCCATCAACGCAGTCTTCTTCTGAAGCATTTTTCTTGCTCTTGCGGCTTGCAACCTTAATTCAAAGCAGCAACAATGAATCAGTTGACAATCTGCTGCAAAGATACAAAAACCAAAACAGAAACACACACAACCATATTTATAGATGCTTGATCACATGACTATGGTGGTTCACAGTGAAAACTTAATGATCAAAATGGACCTAAGAAATAAGTAACAGTATGAAAGCAATAGACGGTTAATTTCGAATATCATGCGAAGATATGCACAAAGCATTTCCTATAAAAATCCAAGAATCAAACCATGTGAACTTGGCCCAAAATAGACAATGGCATACCATGCAGGATGATTGTTGCATGTTATTAAATAATTTCAGTTAATGACTAAATAAAGAGGAAAACTCAGTATCTCCAACTATCATGTGGAAAATATAACCATCAACTATGCCTCATAAGAGAATGCTAATAAAGTTAGATTTCATGCCAGGAAGAATAACTATGACGATTCTCTTATGTGGGTATATTCAAAGAAAAACATAGATGATTCTGAAATACATAAGGGCAGAACCAATTTCCCTTCAGAAAAGCATCAACTATTCAATCCAAAACTTGATCAATAATATTATCAACTACAATAATAAATTGAGAAATTTCAGATGTCAAAACCTTACATTTAAGAAACAACAAAATCAAATTATAAAAACTCACAGATCTGATTTGGAAGCTACTGGTCTAATTCCACAAAGAAGGTTATTAGTTTGCAGATTATCTAATTTTTTGGCTCGTTCTCGAAGAACACTTGTGGGTCGCCTCTTTTTCACCTTCACCTAAATTCAAAACCAATCAATCAGAAGAATAAAGATAATATACAAGTGTATCAAACTCAAAAATGTAAGAAAAAGGTTACATGCGCTCGATTTAATCAAGTCCAGCATGCACCATACATTCTGTGCTAAATATAGCATACAAGACTAACTTACATGGTTCGCCTTAAAAGCCTAACTTACCTTTTGCCGAAGAGCTTCAACACAAAGTGATTCACAAACCAAAGGAAAGATTGTATCAACAAAGTCCTCAGGCATCCCTTTAGCTCTATAAATATGGCATAGCTTCATTAGTATTCTTTCATGAAGCCACCATGGATTAGATTTACCAGAATTTACATCCACATAACTTGGATCTGTAGGCCACAAGATAACACAGTAGAAAAACTTACATGTAGATATATCTAATTGAATATAAAGTCTTGAATACATGTATGTATGCATGCATGTATGTATGTATGTATAAGAATACCTGAAAGCTTTGGAGGTGATAGTAAAGTAATTGCTTCATCTTCTTTAGCATCTTCAAGCAGGAGGGATGACAAACTTAATCTAGCTTCAATGTTATCCTCAAGCATATTCAAAGCTGAATTGAAAATCCAATCAATATCAGGAAGCTTAAGTAGTCAAATAAGCATACAGTTCATCATGAAAGTATGAAAATCCAGTCTGGGAATCTAATACAAACACCAGTCCACACATACTCATCTGAGCACTCTTTTCTTTTTCTCTTTTTAGTTGCAATATAAGCCATGCAAATAAGAAATTTATGTAAGATAATTACTATCAAAATTGGTATAAATATATGCAGCAAAACATTTCTTCTGTAGAACCTTTTTCATGAAAAAGCAAAGATAGATGCCTCATTTTTCTATGGATTGGCAGAAAATGTACAACACAACTTTTTAAATTCATTTAAAGACATTAAAAGAGAGCACCCTAGCATAGCAAGTATACAACGGAGCACCAACATTCATTTTCTTTTGGGATAAGAAGCAAGAAATCTAAAATTAATTAACAATTATTATTTACAAAGAGGAATCACAACAATCAGGATCAGAGTAGAAAGCTAGATTTACTAAAATGGTCATTTTTCTCTTTTTAGTTGCAAAAGAAGCCAAGCTAAGAAGAAATTAATCTAACAAAATTACAATCAAAATTTGGTATAAATATATGCAACAAAAATTTCTTCTGTAGACTTTTCATGAAAAAAAGAAAGATAGATGCCTCACTTTGAAAAAATCATTTAAAGATATCAAAAAGGTGCACCGTTGCATAGCAAGTATACAACAGAGTACCAATATTATAACAAGAATATTATTAAAATAAGCAAAAAAATTACAAACAAATGAAAGCAGCAGTCCACAAAACAACAAACTACAACCAAGAAAACATTTCCCCCCATGCAAAATCACCTAGCAGCAGCCTCCCAGTTGGTTTGAATAAAAAAGGAAGAGATCAACCTGAACTCATGAGAAGCTGAAACCCAAAGACATCCCAGAAAGTTTTGTCTGTGTAGAAAACATCAGAAGAATACTAGTCTGAACAAATCAATGATTTGTGTGAATGATTGCTTTTTCTCCATTTCTTATTGTTTGATCAAATGGAAGTGCAACCAACAGATCAACAAGTATTCATTTCAATTCCTAAAACAAGAGGAGAATGTAGTAGAAAGTGAATGAATTTTAAACTAACGTTCATATTTATCATAATAAGAACTCTTTTTTTATTTTTTGGTTCATGGAAATCAGATGGAGGCACATCACAGAGAACCCTACGCATGCATCATTTCCAACATTCATGTCTTCCAATAAGAACAATATGATCCCACAAATACTGATAATAGGTTCTATATTCTGATAGTTACAAAACTTTGCATAAATTGATTTCATTATACTTATAATTTGCAAGGGTGCAGATCACCTTTGTAGTAGAACATAATTGCTTGTGCACTTTCTTTCAAGGATGCGTAGCACTCAGCAAGTTTGAGATATAAATAACCCTGTTAGAGGACAATGCAACATATATATCAGAATCTATCTGTTAAACCAGCAATTATGTTAGTGTATGACACACATATGCCTCAAGAGAATGGATAAAAATTGCAAGAAAACCAAAATGATTAAAGGGAAACAATCTATAGCCTAGTTACAATCCCATGGATGAAATTTATAACGATAAAATTAAATGAAGCTTTTCATAGACAAATAATCATATCAAGTTTAGCATTTCAATAGGCAGGTCTGCTATCTATAGCTTGGTTTTCTAAAAGTTATTATTCAATAGGAACACAATCCGCACTGAATAAAAACTAGCACAACAAACTTGGTTAACAAAGGGCCGTCACGGTGCTGGAGAACAGGTTGAATCATTGGATATCATAGTATGTCATAAAAGTCTACCATCACATTCCAAGTAATAAACATAAAACATGAAGAGACATGATTGAAAAGAACAAATATTTTCTGTTGCCTTATCCTTAATACAGTAAAGAAGAAAATTTCAATGAAAACATTACAGTTTCCCTTACACTATCAATTCCAAAATTTGCCTCCAAGATATGATAGTACTTCAATGCTGAGTTATAGTGCTCAAGACTCAAAAATGTGTCAGCAACTTCAGTAATCAGATCAGCATGATCACATGCATTCTCCAGTTGCAAAACTGCAAAGAGAATCTAGACATGATGGAGAGAATATTCAGTCACAAGCATAATTAATTCAAATTGCGGACAAGAAAGAATTACATTTTGAATTGTGTATAGCAATGATTTAAAAGAAAAGATAAGAAAAAATAAAGAAAATTTTAACAAATTGGATCATAATAAAGATAACTGCATCCCCTTTTCATGAACATGCATAAATAGTGAGATTCCCAACAATAAAACGGAATGTAAGCTAAAGAGCAAGATTGTGCTTCATATGTAGCGGTCATAAAACAAAGTTAGGAATTAAATCTATTCTTTAACATTATACTCAACACCAAATTTACATTAACAAAAGCATTTTACCTTGCAAGGGTTGGTAAACCCTCCCCACCCTTCAATGGTGAATAATTTAACAGGATAACAGAAATGAGGGCAATATAGACTCCCCATTTGAGGAGTCAAAGCAGTTTGAATAATTAGCAATGACAATATATCTATGTGACAAACCTCAGCCTTCTCCATACTTCCAAGGCGAAGGTGGCAGATTCCTGCTTTAACTTTCATCTTTGAAGGCAGTTCTTTTCCTGAAAGACAGACCATTTGTGTATGCTCAATATGCCACAGAGCTTTGTCATGTGCATTATTTTCCATGAGTATGGCAACCAGCATATCAATCACACGCAAATCAGCTTCAGATGGATGACCGTTGAGATATTCTTCCAAAATACCAACAGAGTGTGCAGTCTGACTGCATTTTAGGAATAACTGCGACAGGTTGAACAACCAATAGAGTCTTAAGACAAAGAAGAAGAAAAGAAATTAATACCAGTAAAAGACTTATAAGCTAAATGAACTACTATAGTCACAAACACGTTTACATCACCAGTAGCTTCTGAAAGAAAATGCCCAAAAAAAAATTAATTGCATCAAAGAATGCATTTAATAGAAAAAGATGTGAGCAAAACCTGTGCCCCTGTTATTATAGCTTCAACATTGTCAGGACATATTTTTTGTATCTGTTCATATGACTCAGCAGCTCTCATATAATCCCCAAGTTCTACATAAAATGAAGCAAGATGAAACCTTAAACTAATATCTTTAGGCTCTGCTCTGATTGCTTTATGAAGGAAATACATAGCCTCAGCTGTGTCCCCCTTTTCTCTGCAATGAGTAAAAGTGAGCACTCCCTCGATTATGATAAAAACATTGCTTGACATATGAACTTACAGAAGTGGCGATAATGTAAATGAGCATAAGAAAACTTACACAGACCAAGTTAATAGTTGTTTCCACAATGCAGGATCTTTTGGTGTAAGATGGGCAGCAATCACATAGAAATCAAATGCTGATTTATAATTTCCAAGTGCGGTATGAACAAGTCCAAGTGTGTTATACGTCTCAGGCAAATTAGGAGATAATCTAACAACTTCATTCAGCACAGATATAGCCTACACAACCAAAAGTATATCCGAGAAATTAAAATCTTCCTTAATCTCTACTTAAGAAAACTGAAAATTAATACATAAATAAATAAGTTACCGGCTCAAAACTTCCATGAGCATAGTGAATAGTAGCTTCACCCAGCATTTTCGTAATTTCGGGACTAAGTTTATTCTTTGTACCCTTTCGTCTACCTCTCTTCTTATTCAGCTACAAAAATTACAGAATCAACATGTAAGTTACATTTATTTATTTATTCTGTTCATGCAACAGAACAACCAAAAAGAAAATCAAACCTTTCTTGATTTTCTACGATAACCACCATAATTGATTAATTCCATGATTGCATCCATGCTCGTTCCAGCTACATCTTCTTCACTGTCAATAATTTCAAACAGCTTAGAAAACATTTATTCATTTCAATTCTAAGGTTTAAAATCATAGAGGAATTCAGTCAATAACTACCTGCGAGTGACGGCGATTGCTTTGCGTTTGCGGTCGGCGAGAGCCTCGTACTCCAGTCGCTCGAACTGCTGGTAAGTTTTCAGACCAGAAGTCTCGCTTTCTGTCCATTCTAATGGATTCACTCCGGTTTTGAACCGAAATACGTACTCTTCTTCTTCTCCGTCACCACCTCCGCCAGCTGCTGCTGCTGCTTCTTCTTCAATTTCATTGTCGTCTTCGCCGCCTATATCTTCGTCGCTCTCTACTATTTCTTCTTCTACTTCTATCTCTTCTTCTTCTTCTTCCATTTTTAACTCGGACGTTTCGGCTCAGAACCTAATGACCAGAATCTCCGGTGGGAGTGACTCGACAGAATTATATAGGAGAAATAAATAAATAGATAACCGTCACTAATATACATACAAGTCCCTGTTGTTTTTCTTAAATAATAAGAACCCGAAGTTTACCGTATTTATTGATTATCAGCCCACAGTTGACATTTAGGCCCATAACAACTTCGACTGATGATTTGGAATTAACAAATTTTGAAATTATTAGTTTGCCATTCTACTAAAAATTGAACCTAGTTTAGACTTCAACAATAATTTCTTGTTGTTCTCATGTGAGATTGCGTATACGGTGTCTAACATCTTAATGTTTTGTCGCGTGAAGGGTGGAAATCGGAAGCAAACGATTAAAGGAACAAAAACATGCAAGCCTTGTTCACGATACCATAAAAACCGCTATGAATAGGTGATAAGATACAGACTGTTCGGCAAATTGATCAAAAGATCGCATTTTTGCGGCGATTAAAAATGGACAGTGAACTGACCTACACATGTAACAAACTAAAAGAACTACATCTTTTCTTCAACAATAGAATACTTCTTATGTCTGCATAACACCGGGTTCCAAGTTATGTCGCTAGATTAAGGACTTTTTCTGGAGTTAATCTGCAGGCAAATCATCATCTTCTTCAAAGTAGATGTTTTCAGCCATCTGCCATACTTGAAGAATGTTGTCTTCCGCTACACTAGCAATAACCCAATCTTCACATGGATTCCAGGAAAAATCAGATATTTTACTCGTGTGACCAGCATGGATAAAGAGCAACTCCGGTGGACCATCAACAGCATCCTCTGGAATTTGTTCTGTGCCAATCCTGAAAAAAAAAGAAACAGCAAATAAGCTGATGGAAAACAGCAATGTTCATCAAACCAAACCACAGATACTTCTTCCCTCTGGAAATTTCAAAATGATTCAAGAGACAACTTCAAGCACAAACCTGCTAAGATCCCAGACCATTAGTCTTCTACCAAGACAAGAAGAAGCTAGGATTGTCTCATTCTTCGGGCTCCAACTAACTTGGAAAACCTCCTCCCTTTGGTGGAAATTACAACCAAAAGGGTAAAAAGATGTTAAAAAAAACAAAAAATAGAACTCAAATGCGTGGCACAATATGAAAATAAAGGAGGTGAATTATTACGTGTGACTGTCAAATGTATGTAGTGCAGTGCTAATCTTGCGCAGATCAAACAATTTAACTGTCGTATCAGTAGAACCAGTTGCCAAAATCCATTCATTGCAGGGATTGAAAGATAAGCAATTAACCTAAGATAATAGAGTAATCACGTTTAGTTACAAAAATTTTTGAACATTTCAAAACACCAGCATAGGAGACATTATTACATGAAACTATCAACAAGTTGGCCCTTTTCTTCATAAGCAAGTTTGAAACCTGTATTCAAGTACCCACCACATCCTGATGTGCAACAACAGATTGAACGGGACTGCCAGCTGACGGGCTTCGTAGATCCCATATATGCAGGTATTGATCATCCCCAACAGACCCAAACAAGTTTTCGTTCTTCATGTGCCATTCAACATCTTCTACACCGCCTTTATGAACCTAATTTATCACGATGATCATCAATATCTGAAAATTACAGAGTAGTGCTTGCATATATACACTTTGAACTGTCTAGAGCTAACTAGAAGCATAAAATCTCAATTTCTCAGCAGATCAGGAGCTTAAATTGGACAGTGAATTGCTAAAATGAGCTTTTTGCACAATACATTTCTACATTATAAACATGATCTTGCATCAACTTGATAAAAGTAAAACAATAAGCATCATTAAACAGGAACTGCACCTTAAAAATCTCCACAGCCTCAAGAGACTTATTCTCAGAAGTGGCGCAAATGTCCCACAAACATATTTGTTCATCTTCAGCACCACTGAGCAAATGACCCATCTTCAACTTGTTCCATGACAAGCCATATCCTTCAGAGGTATGGCCCCTCAACCTCAGATCAGGACTACACGCACCATCTGAAAAAGGCTTAGATGGACGCTGGCAACAATCAAAGACATGGACTTCTCCACTCACAGTCTTGGTTGCAATAACAGACGAGTCTTGGGGCATATAACGAGCTCGGTTAACCTCCCCGTCATGATTTATCTGCTCACTTATTTGTATCTGCAAATGCAAAGAAACATTCCTCATATCAATTCTAAAATGTCATAAGCTTTCTAATGTTGTATAAATCAATAAATGATGCATTCGAATTAATCTTAGGAACAATAAAGCTTAAGTCTTTAGGAAACTATTATGCTAATTAAGCAAGATACGATACAATGAAACAAATATCTAGCATTCAATTAAAGTTCATCGTCCAAGAAAATTCATTGATTAGGTTTACTACCTTGGAATTGGCGCTGCCAAAGCTGCCACAACCAAAGCTTTCATCATCATAAAGTCGGGCATCATTCTCAGAGTCTTCGAGAGGGATCTGAACCTGGGCAAGCATGAGATAATTTTTCTCATTTTCAGAAGTGTGTGTCCCAATAATCACCTTTTGAAGGGCGTAGTTTTTGCCAGACGGCTCCTCTCTCTCAGGCAACCACTCAACAGTGAGAGAAGGCCATTCGAGGGCGTGTGTGATGACCAGATCGTACAGAAACGGAGTGTTCTTCTTCCATATCTTGTATTCTTCATTTATCTGCTTCTCCTCCATTTCCCCTCGCTTCTCTTCGTCATCTTTACCCATTTCTCCTGACAAATCAATACAAGAAACTGAAATCTTTTTTACTTCTTTATTACTCCTTCACCTTTAAGATTGGGTCAGTGCGCAACCCAGAAAAAAATCAGCAATCAATATCATCTCTTCTCTCTGTTCAAACAATTTGGCAAAAAAAAACCAAAAAAAATGCTTTTTTATTTAAAACCCAGAAATCCAAGCAGAAAATTTATAATTAACAGAAACAAGTAAAGATTATAAAACCCATGAAACGTTTTTTTTCCTTTTGCTACGAAGACAATGTGGGTGGCCGGAAAGCCATCGCTGGCAATTCTGGCGCCAAAGACAACAATTTGACGAAATAAGGGAAATAAAACAGGGAGAGAGAACTCACCGGAAGCAGAGGTAGAATTTGTGATTGTGAGTGTGGACGGAAAATCGATTGGAGAGAAGAATGATATCTTCAGCTAGGGTTTTCCTCTAGATTAAAGCAGGAGTTTTTATTAGGGCTTCTGACGAGAGAATTGGCACAGAGCGAAAGGGAGAAACTATTAGCGGGAAAATGTGAGAACTTGAAGTCACGTGACAGAGCAGATGGCTTAATTTTTACAAATTTGGAAAATAATTGATGATTATTAAAAATATATATTTGTGAAAAGTTTTTAGAATTTATCAAAATATTATAAACACTAATTTGTATTGTAATTTGTAAAATGGTTAATTACTCTTATCTCAATATCTAATTGAAGAAAATGATATTATCCCTTCAAATAGAATTTAAATATTATTTCAAAAGTCCAATATTATTATCCATTAAAAATATTTTTTTATAATTTATTATGTATAAAATAATTTTACGTAACAAAATTTTAAATGAGATATGAATACTATCAATGAAAGTTGTGCAATTTACTGTAATAATATTAATTTTTTTTGTTTAATCGATGATGTTATATAATAAAATACTATTTTACGTAAATAAATTTGTAATGTTAATTTATAAATGTGATATTGTTTTTTATTGCATTTAAGTAATTATTTTAATTTGTATTCTAAACGACAATAGAATTTTTTTAATTAGATAATAAATTTTATAAATTATGAAATAAACAATTATGGTCATCTCAAAATATAAGTTGTGATAATGATTAAAGATGTTTAGTCTTACCTTGTATTTATATAACTTTTAAAAATAAAAAATCAGTTCTTATTAACACTAATTTTCAATCCTAATCCACTTAATTAATTCTCAAATCACAAAATAAATAATAATTTACGTATGTCAAAATAGTAACATGATATGTTAATTGAATAAAATAATGGTAAGAGTCTTAAATTTAAATTGAAAACAAAAGAGGAACTTGTTAAGAGCTATTATCTCTTTTTTTTCAAAAAGTTCAATAGAATTTATAAAATTTATCTTTATAAATTTCAAAATTATTCTTTTTTTATTCAATATAAAATATTATCACATTCTTTTTTACTTAATTTTATAATGCTCTCATTATAATAGGGTTCTTTGCATGTTCATCTTATACTATTTCAAAACTTATGTAATATTTATAAATGCTTTCGATATATATAAGTGCTTGGCTAAAATAGTAGAGTATTTATAAATGCATTTGATATGGTAAAGGTGCTTGACTAAAACAATGAAATTAAAATGGAATTATTTCTAATATTACTTGTTACATATTAGGTTATTATTTTCTCTTCAAAGACGTATCTAATAAAGTGTGCAGAATTTATTTTTATAAAATTTAAATATTCATTTTCTATTAATTGAATTACTTAATAATTAATAGTAATCTATACTAATTTTATAAATTTATACTTCTAACTAAATAAGTAAAAAGTAATTACACCATAGAATTCTTATGTAATTTTATAAGATTCACATTGATAGTAAAACTTAATAGTACGGGTAAATTCAATATGGAATAATAACCTAGACTTGCATGAATAAATCATTGGAGTTCACAACTAAAAGAATACAAAAAGAATCAATCACTATCGATTTATACGGTTTTAATTAATCCATTCAAATTTGTATGAAAATTGAATTCTATTTAGTTTAACAACAATTTAATTACATATGAATCCCAAACCACGAAAGTAAACAATGAAGTTATTTTTCATAGTCCCACAAGTTCATCCCTCCGCGCAAAGAAAGCTGATTAATTTGGAGTTGGACACTTGCATCCTCAAATCTAACACCCTTTGATAAATCTTCAGTCACGAGCATCGTCCAATCATTCATTCCCTGATCTTCTCTTCCACCGGCGGATGCTCCGGACGCGGCGACCATCGGCTCGCATGTTCCTACCTCCGAGCCAGGCTCACAAGCTTGATGATGATGGTGATGTTGTTGTTGTTGATACCTAAGGCTTTCACTGCCGGCACTGTCGCAGTCCCTGATGGGGTTTGAGATGAGTTGCTTAACCATGGAGGCCGGGGAGGAATCATCGGCAGCGGTGGATGGAAGAGCGGAGTAGTTGGGAAGTAGGGTTTGGGGTTGGAAGAGTGAGTATCGAGGAGTCGGTGGAAATTGAGGAGTTGAATAGTGGAGGGCAAGTTCTGGTTTGTTGTTGAGTTCGAATGGAGGTTCATGATGATGACGAAGAAGGAACTGGCTTTCTCTGTGCGTGAAAACAGAAGCATTGCGAGCTGTTTGATGATTTGAATTATTGAAATGTTGTTGTAGATGAGGATGATCAGAGGATGGTGAATTCATGTTTGAGTTTTGATCATTTCCGATTTTGAATATATTTTTCTTCTTGAAAACCCTGCATACTACCCATCCATCTTCCTGCAAAAGATGCAACAAATGATTTTTAGTTTGTATGCAGTTATGGAAGCACTCGTTGAATAGGTGCTTTTATGAAAGGAAAAGAAAAGACGAGAGGAGGAAATAAAAACTCACGCTATGGTTTCCTTGAGCATCATCACCATCTTCAAGTCGATATTCATGCATAATCCAGTCAGTTTTCTGGCCATGTGGAGCTCTACCTCTGTAAAAAACCAGGGTTTTTCTCATTCCTATTTTCTCGTAGCTGTTTCTGATACACTTATCTCTCCCTGTTGCTTTCCAAAACCCTGCATTTGTTGCCCTATTTGTTCTCGACCCCGTCGGATATTTCCTGTCCTTGTGACTGAAAAAATACCACTCGTTTTGCGGCGTCGATCCGATCCTACACCTCTCTGCATCGTCCACAAGCAATATATTCATTAAAAAAAGTGATCAGGACCAAATTTTCATTAATTCTTTTGTTGACTAAGATGATTATCGAATGGAGGAGAAGGATATGGCAAAGGGTCAATGATTCTTCATTCTTTATCGTGATACATTATTTAATTTATGAATCTGCCTCAGACGTAATGATAAACTTCAACTTAATTATTTATTAGTAGATATGGATTACGCTAAGTGGTCAGTCAATTCAACAATCATTTGGCACTGAGAATCATATTTCCTAATCACAAATTATAAACAAGGGTAATGTGATAAAAGTTGGCGAAGTAGGAAAATAATAGAAATTATTAATAAGAGTTAATATCTCCCATGTCAAAATTCATGAGGTTTATCGGATCTTCTCACTAATCCTATGCAGTTATTTTCAGTAACTACATCAACTTTCGCAGATTAATTCAACTACTTTGAAAATGTTTATGAATTTTCCAGCAATATATTATTAACTCATACACGGGATTCAATTACCCTAATGCCAAGAAAAAGAAAAATAACTTTATTCTGAAACTCTTAATTCCGGGATTTTACCAGTTAAATTATCAGAAATCCGCAACTCTTAGCATTAAAATTTGGGAAATTTTCCAACAAAAAGTCAAACGAAAACTGTGCAACTAAAATTCATAGACATATGAAAGCAAAATTCATTAAATTTACCTTGCAACTCCCAAGGTTCCATCTTGTTCAAATAGACTTCTCTAATAACCTCCATGTCAAACTTCTGAAACGAAACCTTCTTCCTCAAGTAGTAAAGAAGCAACTCTTCATCCGTCGGGTGAAACCGGAATCCCGGAGGAACGCCGCCACTAGAAGAAGCCATGTCCGCCAGCCGTACGCGCAGACAGTAAAACTTCACGTACTTAAAGAAAATAAACTAAGGATGACAATAATTCGAAGAATAAGAAAGCTTGCTGGCTAAGAATTTAAATGCGGGACTTAAGAAATTATATAAGTTTGAGGAGAAAGGCGTATAAACGAAGGAGGTATAGGAGACTGTCAACGGGGGTATATTGTGGAAGTGAGAAAGTTGACGGCCGGTGGCTACGGCGGAGGGAATGGTTAAAGCTAGATGTCGTAGAAAGCAAGTATAAGGAATTTGAAACTGGCCAATAGCCAGGGCGATCTTCTTCTATTTTGCTATTGTTTACATTTCATGACTTTCTTTCTCTACATGTTTCTATGGAGCGTGGGAATAATCACACTCCAATTGCAATTAATTCATTGAGGTTTGCAAGCAATATTAAAGTAGCAACTCAATCTATTTCATGGCGTACCAATTCGAAATTAACTTTTCTTTAGCGACTTTTATCATTTTATGGACGTGTATTGCATTGTTTAGATAAAATATGCATGTGGGTTAACTTTATATTTTAGATATTTTTGGTCGAAAAACAATATAACATCCTATTTGTTGTTAAATTAAACCCATAAAATTTAAACCTTCGCAATTTCTTTTTTCAAAGACATGAAGTATACAGTAATCCACGCGCTGCGCAAACTTAGAACTCGATGTTGTACTAAATAATTAATTATAGATTCATGTAAGTATTCAAAGAGATAAATGACCCCGAGAAAATAAGAAATAATAATTAATTACGGGGATATTTGATTGTTTCCAAAGCAAAAGCTTGGACAAACTGCTACTGCACTTCTTGGCATTTTCACATTTGATTGAACGGCCTCAATTTTATATCCATTTGTCATTTCAAATAATTTACACCTTATCAAATTCATTAAATTTTCTCATTAATTAATGGTATTATTGAGACGCAGTTGTCCTGGATAGGATTTGCACATGTCGGTACGACTTTGAGAGCTTTCAGATTAGTGTACTTGATGCATTTGCACGCTTTGTTCCCGTTTAAAACTGTTAATTATTGTTATTAATACTAATTAATTACTTTTCACACATGCATAATCTTTTTTCGTTTTTTCTTTTTTTACACTTCCACTTGGCAAGATTAATATTTATGTGCAATATCGGGGTATTTCATGGAAGATCAGTCTTCATTTGATTTCTTTCTCTGTTCACAAACTCTTGCTAATACTTCCTTTATTATTTTCTATTTTGTTTGTAATTATCATTCATTTGAAATAAATGAAGTGCGTTCAAAGGTCAAATTTGAGTCTCGAAATTTTTTAGGATGCAAGCCAACTGTCAACTGACAATAATTGCTAAGATAACTAATTCATTAAGCTATCTAATTAATCAAGCTTGGGTGTGTAGCTGCTAGCTGTTTGTAGGTTTGATGACCACACACCGTTGTGAGAAAACATTTCTTAGTTTATTTATTTAGTTGTTTAATCAAGATCCAATGTTTCTAATATATGGAGAGAGTGGTAATAGTTGTTTTACAATATTGTGGATTAAAACCATTGAAATATGCATGCATGTATATACATGATAGAGTATGCTACACGTCTTAATTAGCTAGTATTACTGGAATCTTAAATTTGATTTTAAACACTAATTAAAAAATCTTGTTGTCAAATGAATGTATTCTGTAGGTACAAAAAGGAGGGAGAAATTTGATTTCGAAAATCAAACTGAAATATTTGCTTCCTGCAACAATTTTAGTACTTTATTTCATGAACAGTGAAATATTTGTAATGGCGGCTTGTTTGATTCAAATTTTAATAAAAAGTTGCAACAAAAAGAGGGAAAAAGTAAGACAACCCATTATTCTAGACCGAAAGCAAATCATGATCCATGCCCAAAAACGAGAACAATAATTACAAACCTACGCCAGTTTAATAGCAGTTTATTCTCCCTGTATGTATAAGAAACAATTGTGCAAATTATATTACTTCATCATTCTGCAAATGTCAATGATGAACTCCATCGTCTAGAGTAACAGCAGGTTATGGCGGCCTTCAGTGAGGACGAACACGACACCTGGAGAAATGCGGCAGCGAGGCTTACGTCGTCGGGGAGTAATCAACCGATGAGAAATGATCAGTCTACGGACAACTATGAATATTATTACCATGACAGAATTTGTTTCAGCGATATGTCTAGGAGAAATTTAGGGGTGAAAATGCAGCAGCGTAATTTTGATAACAATAGGCAGCAGCTGGGGGCAGCCGATAAGTGGTACAAGACCCTACCGCCTGGAGAAATGCTGCCGAGGGATGAAGTTTTGGGAGGTTACATTTTCGTTTGTAACAATGAAACCATGCAAGAAGATCTCCGCCGCCAATTATTTGGTATTTAATTAATATTCTTGCTTCTCTTCTCCGGTCCCTTTTTTTTATCATGACAATTTGGTTAATTGGCAGGGCTACCACAGAAGTACAAGGACTCAGTTAGGGCAATAACTCCAGGACTGCCTCTTTTTCTCTATAACTACACATCCCACCAGCTCCATGGAGTTTTTCAGGTTTTTGTTTAGTCTCATCAAAACATTAGTATAAATTGGCAGGGCAATACCTAATTGGTTTTATATATGAAAAACTAAAATTAAAAAGAAAAATGTTAGCCTAAATTTGGATTTGGTTGTTTGAATGAATTGAAAAGGCTGCAAGTTTTGGAGGGTCAAATATTGACCCAACTGCATGGGAAGACAAGAAATGCAAGGGAGAATCGAGATTTCCGGCCCAGGTAATTAATTGATGAACATGCATGAATTATAGTTGATGAAATTACTAATTAATAAGTGCATTCAGGTTAGAATTAGAACAAAGAAGAAATGCAAGCCATTGGAGGAAGATGCTTTTAGGCCAATATTGTTTCACTACGATGGTCCAAAGTTTCGCCTCCAGCTTTCTGTCCCTGAGGTATATATACATAGTCATAGATCGAGTTATTCTCTTATGCAAACGTCTAAAAATGGGGATTCATGCTGCATATTGTTACAAAATACTGCAGGCACTTGCATTATTGGACTTGTTCAACGAGGTGGAGCATTAGGAATCTGAGGGAAGCCAAGCCCAAAATGTCTCATTCGACATTCAAATGGCAGCTTCTCTGTTGTCCAGCAGCAGAAACAAAACAGCTTAAAAGTGAATTACTCTACTTTCAAGTCAAGGGAAACTAAAGTCAGCCAGCCAGCCAGCAAACGGATTATTGATTGGCAGCAGTGAGGTGTTTTTAATTAATTCATGTAATTTAGAGATTGACTGTATCTCTTGCAACTTTTCAAATTTAATTTTATATTCCATGTAATGCGGGGCTTCTCATGTATCATGCCAATGTAATAAAATTTTAATTACAATGCGTCAAAACTTAATATATATATATATATATATGTATATATATAATTTGACTTTTTTATTTTTTATAATTGAGTGTTAAGTTATAGATTTTTAGTTCTTAAGAATATGAGAACAAAATTTAAATATTGTCACAAGTAATTGTAAAATACAAGCAATAGCCACGGCGTAATAGAGTTGGCCCATCCTGGGTGATTTCGACTCTTGACGACCTGTTCTGGCCCGTTCTGGCTGTTATAATGTTAGTTTGGAGTCACGTGACAAACCTAACGGTCTTCCACGATGATCTTCTTCCCAAGTCTCAAAGAAATCGAGACGCTTTGTTTATCTGTAAATGGATTCTTCTTTTTCCTCTAACAAATTTATAATTCAAGCTTACACTTACTTTCCCCTTTGCAAATTTCGCACCAATATTTTCCAATGGACGCGTCATCATCTGCTCAATCCGTAACCTTCTTCGATTTTCTTGATCGAATGCGCAACCCTGCTTCTCTTGATCTCGTTCGCTCCATCAAAAGGTCTTTTCTCTTTTTGCCTTTTTAATATTTCCCTATTTATTTTAGTTTTTATGATTCAATTTTTATTTTTATTCTTGGTAATGTTGGATTTCAGCTTCATAGTTTCATTTTCATTTTACACTGCAAACCCTGAAAACGATGGGAAAAAAGTTCAAGAATTTTTCTTGACGATGGAAGCGGCTATTAGGGATCATCCCTTGTGGGATAATTCCAGTAACGAACAAATTGATACTGCACTGGAGGTAATTAACGACTTAATAAACTACAGTTTATCATATCATTGCAATAAATCAAATCTTCCATTTTTTTTTATCTGTTCTTCATTTATTTTAGGGTTTGGAGAAGTATGTCATGACAAAACTATTTTCTCGTTCATTCGCTTCAACTCCCGAGGACGTGAAAATTGATCAAGAAATTTCAGAGAAGATATGCTTGCTGCAAACTTTCTTGAGGCCTGAGCATTTGGATATACCGGCCGTACTTCAAAATGAAGCTTCACGGCTGGTATGGCTGCTGATTTTTTTTTCGTTTGATGGATTTCAGTCATCTATTTGGACTAAATTATTGTTATATTTATTCCTGTTTTGCTCTTTTTGCTAGCTTGCAGAGAAAGAATTGCAGCGGATCAATGCTTTTAAAGCTCCTCGTGAGAAGCTGCTTTGTGTTGTGAATTGTTGCAGGGTCATCAACAATTTACTTCTTAATGCATCAATGTCAGAAAATATTGTACTAGCTGGGGCCGATGACTTTCTTCCTGTACTAATTTATGTTCTGATCAAGGCAAGCTCTCCTTGGTAATAAACCTTTCTGCCTATCATAACTTATCAAATTTGATTCTTAATTTGAAGTGTTGATGGATTTGATATTGTTGTTGTCAGGCCAATCCTCCACAGTTGCATTCCAATCTTAAATACATCCAGTTGTACAGGAGGCAGACAAAGCTTGTTTCTGAAGCAGCTTATTACTTCACAAATCTTGTCTCGGCCAAGACCTTTATTGTTGACTTGAATGCCAAATCTCTTTCTATTGAGGAAATTGAATTTGAGGAAAGCATGCAAGCTGCAAGATTAGCCAATAGAGCTGCACGAGTAGAAGCATCACTGACCACAAATGACATAAATGCCTATGCTGAGCAGAAAGATCCTGGTCCATCAGCAAGAGTACATGCTGATGAAATGCATACAAGAGGTAGCTTGTATTGTTGAAATCTATGAATAAAATTTATGTTTCTAGTATGCTAGATTTTGATACACGTATTGACTTATCTATAATTGAATCAGGTGGCTTTTGTTACCCTTTTATGGAAGCTGAGGCCAGCGGATTAACAGTTGGAGATGTGGAAAGATTGCTAAGTGTGTACAAGGATGTGGTAACAAAATATACAAATCTTTGCCGGACAGTTAGACACATTTCAATGAACAAGACAGTTTCCCCCATTCCACGTTTAGATGGAAACAACGTATTGTTAACACAGCCTGATGAAACAAGTGCAAGTATTGATAGCAAACAAGGGAGTGAAGAGGTAGTTTATTGTTTTGTCTGCTTGCTTGAAATCAAGAAAGGAGCAACAATTTTACTCATTAGCATTTTTAGACTTTTTAACACGAAAAAGTTGCACAGAAAGGTAAATGTAAAAACTTGGTACACTTGATTGATGTCCAGCATAGGCTACAGTCACAACTGCTTTATCCCTGAAAAACATGCCGTATAGAGAAACTGTGTTAGCTTAGCTCCCTAAATTCACACCACCTTGTAGATTTATTGTGGTATGAGTTAACAGTTCTCATGCTAACTATGTAGGGATTGCAACTGAATTTTCTTTTCATGCTGCCACAGGTGTTGGAAAAAGATTTATGCAGCAGTCCACAATAAGACATGGAAGATGAAATATGTCAAGGTAAACAAATTTCAATCTTATACAAAATCAGAAGTACCCTGAGATGGCTATCTTTCTCGAGCTCTTCATATTGTGCAGGCTTTCCTTGTTCATTTTGGATCATATTTTCTCATGACATTTTGCCATAGCTAGTTGATGGGTCATATATGAAAGTGACGTTATTCAATGCAATATCAACTGGAGCATGGTTTTTGTTTCTTTACATCTTCAATAGATTACCCATGTTGTTTGGAATTTTTTTTCAAAGGTTGATTTTGATTTGTCTGTTTTCCAAAATTAGAAATAACAAAAACATGATTGATGAAAACAAAATGTGAAAAATGAATCACTTATTTCTTCAAGCAAATGCTCTCTGCAAATATTGTATCAAATTGCCCCTTAATTCCTTACTGTTGGAAGTTCGAATCCTCTGATTTACTATGCAGTTGTTGAATTTTCTCTCTCTGAATATATAAATGGCTGGCCCTAAATAAAACTCAAATCTCAACATTCCAAATGGCACCATCCCCTTCCCCACAAGAACAGTGAACATCCCTCATTCTTTCTACTGACTTGCATAGACCACTGCATGAACAATCAAATGATGCCCCACATTTATTCCCTGCTCTTGCCTTCCATTCACAACTGAAGAAAAAAAATTAAATCCAGTGCAAACAAAATCATAGTTACAATTAGATCATTTTGATTAAGTTCCATTAATCGAACACTCAAGAAATGATTTTGATCATACCCGGAGGTGTCCCACAACACATCAGATGACAATGTACATGTTTAACTTCCAAACCAACGAACCAAGAACCCAATGAAACACTCATATGCATATCTATGCAATATTAGCCTGCCAAAAATACCATAATTCTTGAGCTAGAACATCCATATTTCTCAAAATACATATTTATTACTAACTTATAATAACTCAACTCGAGTTAGAACGTTCATATTTTACAAAATACACATTTATCCACTAAATTTAATAACTAATTGTTTAGTTGGCATTCACATTGTGAATGTTGTGAGTTGATAGAGATCTAGGCACCTAGATCTTTGCAGATGTCTAGATTTGGCTAGTTGCATGTCTGAAATACTTGTATCCTTCCCCAAATTTTCAATACTCTGGTTCATGATATTTCACCACCTGTAACAAAAAGAATTTTTTTTTAAAAAAAATCAAAATTTCTGATTGTTTTGCTTCACGAATAACAAATATCTGAAGCTAGGATGAAAATTTATCAACTCACTTTTGAGGAAGAACTGGTCCTGACTTCATGCATCCAATGTAGATCCTAGGTTGGGACATGGAACTTGCCAATGTATTGACTAGCATGGCTATAATAGTACATACAAAAATTATAAAAAAAATGTAATTGTCTATGAATTTATTTAAAAAAAAGTCTTATAAAATATTTGATATGAATGTGATTTGAATTTCAAACGAACCTAAATTGAGATGGACGTTGCCCTCAACCTTGACATAGAAAATCAGCATCCCGGATTGAAACAGCTGGTGAGAAATACAATCTAGTCTTGGTAGAAAGTTCGCTTTATCCTTGAGCATGACTTAGCCCAAGAAAACCTTGATGTTCAACTTCCTTTGCATCAATTCCTTTATCAAGAACTCAGCCTGGTGTTGTGCTGTGAACTATCACAAATTGCTTTCTCTTTCTCCATTTTCCTCAATTCTTCTCCTGTATTAGATCATGACTCAGAGTTGAGTTTGAGTTGATAGGGAAGTGTTGGGATAATAGTATTTAAGCTGTGACAGAAATTTGTGTTCAAGTGAAAATTTGATAAGGGTAGAGGTAAAACCTGTGGGTATCCAAGTTTGTCTGACAGAATCTCTTATTTTCTTTCCGCTGAAAGCTGACTGATTCCAGTAACCCCAAAAGCTTTCTGTAAACTATGATCATTAATGTTGCTCTTTAGAATAGCTAGTTCCATTCCCAATGCTGAAATTGTTGTGTCAAGTGATCTGCGTACACAAAATTATTCAGATTATTACTTTAGAAATATCACAATCTTCATAGCTATTGGTATTTGCTTGCAGAACAATCTTATCATTATTAGGTCAGTTTTCTTGTTAAGATCAATAAATATACACAGGCGATGCCTGGATACGTTGATAATTGTTGCGTGCCCAAGACTTATTGTTATTGTCTTGATCAGAAAGCTTGGATACATGGTTGGGAAATTTGATTGGAATTTCTTGATCTTTTTTCTAGACATTATTCATCCATGCTCCGAAGAATGATCCTGCAAGAAAGCATTCAACCCATAGCACAAAAATTGCTTTTCCGGAGGCTGTATTCCCACTCATTTTCCTGGAATAGTTTTCAATCTGCTGCCACGGACCCCTGTAAGCATTAGACACTTCTTTTAGGACAGCAGCAGTTTAATGTGCGAAAATTTTCCAGGAAAACAAACAAGAAAAAGAAAAATCAGATCAGTATGCGGGTAAACTTGAAAATATCACCAACTATTTGTAAGCTATAAAGCTATAATAGCTTTAATCGTGGGGACTTTGAATGAAAAAAAATGCTTGGAATAGAAGGGCCATGCATATTTCTTGCATTTAAAGGCTGTTCCCGAGTTACTTAATAGGTAATACAATGTAATTAATTGACTCATTAAATAAATGGCAGTTCAATCATATTGTTTTCATGATTCAACAGACTGTTTTCAGTTAATAGAAAATGTAGTTTGCTGCATTTGTTTTGAATTTCTGTATGATTTATACAATTTTTAAAAAATTATTTAGATATTTTAAAGGCTGCGAACGACCCTATTACGTTATAATATTTTCAAATTACATATTTATAAAATTAAGAATAAAAAAAATTGATCTTTACAACCCGAAACAAGAGCCCAATAAAAGCTCATCATCACCCATGAAACAATATAACTCCCCAATTGCCGACTCAAATGTTAGTGGACTCAGTAACGGGGCAACCTTCCCTTCTTCAAAGACCCGCGTTTCGATACAATCCCACCAATCCGAACTTGTACTTTGAGACTCAACCTGCTTCCCCACTTTTTCAAAAGCCGCGGCTTTTGCGGCTGCCTGCTGTATGTCTCTCCGAGAGCAGGACTCCGGCCGCGGCAGTGACCCGGCCGACTCAGGAAAATTAAGACTAGCCGAGCGGCCTTTCAAGAAGAAAGCTGCCGAGTCGTATGCCCGAGCCGCCTTCTCCGCCGAGCCAAACGACCCCAGCCATATCCGAGCCTTCTGTCCCGGTAACCTTATCTCCGAGACGTAACTCCCCCATCTCCGTTTCCGCACTCCCCGAAAGGGCAGTGGCTCGTGTTGCCGGGTCCTCTTCCGAAAACTGGGGTTCGGGCTTGATGAATCTGGTTGGTATTTGGGCGGTTCCTGCTCTACAGCCATGAAAAATGAGATTTTTTTATGGTCTCAACCGGTAATGGGCGACTGAAGGTCAGTATAAATAAATGAAAATGGAAGTGGGGAGTGAAGTGAAGATAGCTGGCAACTGGGGTTGAGGTAGATATTCTGATTGGAAAGGACAAGGATAAGTACAATAGGGACGTAGCTTCTGAAACCAATGGAATTACGATATTGACCTAATTGTTTTAACATGGGAAAATAAGTAAATAAAATTATATTGATACAAATAACGTAAGTGTAGATTTAATCTTTTTTCTTTTAGTTTTATTGATTGAGAATGAGAGAAAACAAAGGGATTCCTGGTGTTGATAAAATTATTAAAAAAATAAGGAATAAGAAAAAGGAAATAAAATATTAAATTGAAAGTTGATTATAAAAATAAAATTAAAAAAAGGAGGAGAGTATGGTAATTGGGGTGAAAGAAGGAAGAATAACAATGAATGATGAGGAAAGAAACGCGCCATAACAGCTGTACATAACACTTTTTGTGACGGAGATGAGATAGCAACGTGTTGACGATCTTCTTCTTACGCGGGAAACCATGCACTCGCTTTGCATTGGTGTTGCATTGCACGGCCAAACGGGCCTAACATTTTCATCTTAAGATGGGCTTCTATAAGCCCAAAACCGAAAATTTTCTATATTCCTTTGACCCACATGGTCAATCCAACGTAAAAGTGTTAAAAGTGGGGGTTGAGACAGCTTTTGCAAAACTAAGATCCACGTGTATTTGCAAGTCAAGTTGAGCCTAGTTTGTTTAAAAAAAGGCAAGTTTGACCCATGCCCTAATCAGCTGTGTCAGATCAATTTATAAGTTTTTACTATTTAATTTAAATATAAATAATTAATTAATAAATATAAGTGAAGTTCTTAAATCAACCTGGACCTAGACCCATGATGGGTCTCTATCTTTTGCCCCAGCCTGATTTGGACTCGCAACGTATTCAAATCAGGTCAGACTTTATTATTTAGGCTTCAAGCTGATTTAATTTTCTTTTAACACTTATAATTTGATAGGAAAAAAATATTATTATAAAAATCAAATTGAATCTTTTTATATAATAAAATTAAAAATAATGTAATTTTTAATTCATGATATAATTACTTGATTTTCCTTTAAAAATACTTTATGCATCTGCTTGCTTGTGTATAAAACTAATAATATTATCTATTTATAAATGAATATAATAAATTACTTTCTCTATTAATTTTTTTTTGGTGCCTGCCAATTAAAATTGAGTATGAAAAAAAATAAATAATTACATATGATGGAAATTTAATAAAGTAAGTCTAGTAATAACTTACTCGACACTAATTTTTAGAAAAGAGTTGATGATATATTCTCATTGTAGTGTGTTGGGCAGACACAAATTCAAGTTTAAGGCTTTATTCTAGCTTGCAAGTACTTGACATCACATCCCTTGAACCATGGGAGCTAGCCATACCATACATGCTTTCTTGGTGTAATTCATTGATTTCTTTCATTTAATTTTGGGAAAAAAAAATGAATGAGAGGATGAGAGTGAATGGTAGGTGGATATATGCCTGCCATTATAACCAAAAGAAGGATTTGTAAATACTAAGCCAAAATTGGTGCACAAGTTGGATACATGTTGATCACAAATTGGAGATTCAATGTGTTGAGACATAATCAATACAAGAGCAATATTACATACAATTTCTAGAGATAATTTTGAAGTCATAGATGTCCTCCATACACAGTTTCCTCCACTTCTTTAATTGGAGATTTTCTTTTCTTTTTTATTTTTTTGAAAGAATTTATATTTTAAAAATTATTTCTATAAATATTTTATTATTTGAATTGAAGTTATTTTAAATTGAAATGATTCTAAAATGCATTTTACAAAATTATTATTAGGTAAAAGAATAATAATTTAAATTATATATTCTTATTTTATTGACAAAGTCGATATTTTCTTGTTAATTTTTTAAAAATATTTGTTATTAGGTAGTCAAAAAATGTCAAGTAAAGAACAAGAATGTAATAATAAAATTGAAGAATTGAAAAATAATTGACAAAATGATAATAAAATTGGTCAAAAACTACCATAAAAACCTGCCACTTTACTTGCCTTGCAATAATAACTAACACCTCTCCCAAACCCAAAAAAACAAAAGTTTAATGATTTTCACACTTGATTACATATCTTACCACAATGGATATTGCACCCAATAATTTTTTAATTAAATGTGTGACAAAAATTGGCAGACATAAAATCTCCAATGCACTAGCCATATATAACTTATGGTCAAAGGTAAAATTTAGGAATTTTCACCTTGTCTTGTCTCATTGTTCTTCGAATTTCTCCAAGATTTTTGTCTTTCAAAAGCACTTATTGGCAAAAGTGCTTTTATTGTCTATAATTTTAATTTGTTTCATCAATATGTGTGTGTGTGTGTATATATATATATATATATATATATATATATATATATATATATATATATATATGATATGTCTCATAATAATAATGAGACAAAGCAGATCAACTAGAGTATGGCAATTTAGATGTCTCTGTCTATGCGTGTATATGATTCCACTTTCTTTAAAAGATTTAAATGCAATGATGGACCTTTCCTTTGCTGTCAAATTTAAAGAAACGGTGATGTAGAAAAAGTTTTCTTCAGTATAATTATTAATTTTTTGTTAATTCACACCAACATTAAAAATCTCTCTCTTTTTTTCTAATACATGTACTTTTAACTAGTTGATTAAAAGATCAGTACACCAAAATCCAAACATGATTCAAGATTTGGTCATCCTTAGATCATTTTTCATTTATTATATGTTTCTTAGTTATTTTATTTTTATTTAATATTAAAACATATTAATTAAAATATAAATAAATATTTAATTTTATAAAAAAAATTATCTATTAATTAATTAATCATATATTTGTAATTTGATGGACGTATGTGCTTCCTTTTTTTATTTTTATTTTATAAATTCTACATATTTTATATTAACTGTTGATGAAGTTCCATAAATAAAAATAAAAGAGGAAATTAAATTAAAGTTAGCAATCAAACTAATAAAATGCAAGAAACAAAATGAAAAAAAAAGAAAAAGAAAATGAGGAACTACAGTAATTGTGGGTTCCATTTTCGTTGACAAAAGGTAGCTACCAGAGAAAGTCAGAATGCTTTTGATTATAATTAGGATTCTCCAATCTTCCCTTTAATTTTACGATGTCATCCCACTGATCACTGCCTCGGGGACACTCTCATTACCATCTCATTTTAATTGTCTCCTTTGGGGAAGCTCATCCTAATAATAGGAGTAATAACAATAATTATTATACTTATTTTCTAATTTATAATTATCATACAAAATTCAGATTTATTCCTATCTCTAAATAGTATAAATGTTAAATAATACTACATAAATTCTATGCATTGATATATGGATTAAAGAAAGAGCACGGGTAAATTACATTAACTTTGATTACAATACCAAATCAATATTGATAATTTGATGGCAGATATGTTCCTCATTTAATTCTTAGTATTTTCACACTCATGTTGAATGTTACAATTGTTAATTACTACTCATTATATAACCAATTAATTATAAAAATTATCGTGCTATTTTTTTTAATTATTAGTCTATGTTTCATATTGTATTTATTGATACAAATACAATATTTCATACTATTATTTTTGTTTTAATTATTTTAAATATTGTCTTTATTATTTAATAAATTTCATATTATCACTTTTGAATTTTATGTAAATTTTAACACCATGATAATACTTTTATGTACCTATGAAATTAAGGAATTTAACGGAGTAAAATCAAATTATTGTGGATGATGTCTAGCGTTGACAGCCACATGACTTTCATGTACAAGTGCTTTTGATTAATGAGCTAACCACACAGTTAATATTAAATCAGAAATTTAATTAAGGGGTTGGGAGTGGCGATTGATTTGGCAGCAAATATAATGAATAGCTGTCCCCCATTGGCAAGCAAATGGCACTAAAATTATTGGAAGTTAGAAGAAAAAATATTAAAAGTATAAGCTTATAATTAAAAGCCTATTGTGTTTGTTATATGACCACAAAAATATGCATAATTACTTGACCACAGTAGCAATCCAAATGGGCAAGAATCAAATCGGTAATTATATCTTGCCCTAGCTATCACTAGAAGTCCAATCTATATGCAAGTATGTGCAACTGACTTCTAGAAAAGTGCTTACTAAAATTAAGCTATTCAAGATAAAGGGTTTTAGATGACAGTCATTTAAAGTTAGACCATAAATATATATAAAGAAAATATAACCCACTATATGTATCTACTCTATGGATCCCGGACTATTGCTTTTTTACATAGCTTTTGACCCTTTTGCTTGAGTGAAAATTTTAAAATAAAAAGTAAATGAAATGCAAATAAATTAAAAAACTATTTGATATTAAAGTACAATTATTTTTATGTTATAATTAAAAATATTAAATATTAATTGAAATAATGAATAGATTGTATTAAAAATTAATATTATTAAATATTTTTATTTTTTTAAAATTAAATCAAATTACTTTTATCTCATATCAACTTTTAAAATTAGTAGATATAAATGATATTTTATAGTTTTAAAATTTATTATTTTTAGTGTTAAAAGTATGTTGAGTCAGATAAATGTTATTTTTTTAGTTGTCTTATATTTTTTTTGAGGCTAATTACTTTTTATTACGTGGGTGTTGGAGGGAAATTTGACTTCGTCTCCTTGGCTTTATACATAGGAAGAAGAGGAAGAGAGAGAGAGAGAGTCGTTTGGGGAGGGGTGTGGGAAGGAGAAGAGGAAGAGAGAGAGAGGGAGTGATGGATTTGATTGGTTTCAAGCAAACAGATTAATTTCAAAAGAGTTCTCAATAGCATTCAATGTCAACCCTACCACTATCTTCATCACGTCAATGAGTTTGAAAGACTTGTTAATTGCTTAGCATCATCTTTAATTATTTATTTGTCACTAACATTAATTGGTACTTGTATCACAACTAAACAAAACAAAGTAGAAGAATTATATATAAACAGATTTTATAAAAAAAATTTAACAGTAAAAAAATAAAAAGTTAACTAAATTGAGATTAAAAATATAAATAATATAATTTAATAATTTAAGGATGATTTGATTATTCATACATCAAAAAGATTTAAATTTAACAAATAATTAATATTGCATGCGCATAATAAATAATAAGACACAAAATCTTGACATTTTTAGATATGCAATCATAAATTTAAAATAAAAAAAAATAAAGAAGGCGATTATGTTAAATATTTATTTTATACTATGCACATGCTTGTAGGTCAGTCCAATTAGGTTTTAAAGCAAATTTAGTCATATTAACTCCAACCCATATGAATAGATTTTTGTTTCAACCCTAAGTATAATTCTATATTTTTTATTGTCTGTTTTTCTTTTAAAATGAGAAATAGAAATAAACTTTGTATGCACACAAAGACATCACATAAACAAGTTGTCATATATATATATATATATATATAACTCATAACAAAAAGGGAAAACATTAAGTAACATAAACAACAAAGGAAATTAAATTCACAAAGTATTTTGGCAATATATTTTTTTATGTTATATGAATAGAAGAAGAAACCTATGTGGATGAATGAAAAACTAGAAACATGTTGTAGAAGTTGTTGCCGAATTGAAGGGGCGTTTAGAACAGCGATTTTAACGGCCGCCAAAGCCATTTTTTAAGGGGGAAATTGCAAGTGAGCGCTGAAATTCAATGTTTGCCACTGACGAATGAATTTTGTCATGTCGGGCAAATAAACAAGTAAACAACCGAGACACGATCGGTTGTTCTTGTATTAATAATTGTAGTTTATTTGCAAACGTGGCTATTTCCTAGCGGATGCCCTGTCAAATGAAATAGAATAATAATAATAATAATAAAGCAAACAGTTGGGTGCTACTACTGTCCGCGTGTTACCCACTATTGTTTCATCTGATATCAATCTAGAACCAAAATCATGTTCAGGTTCATGTGTATGTTTTAACATCTGTTTTGCGCAAAACAGATGACCAGTTCATTGGACTCACCTGACCAATTCATTAGACTCACCACTGAGATGACTTATAGCTTAAACTAATAAATATAATTAGTAAATTCCCATATATTAAGTGTTTGATTCGTTATGTGATTTAGATACTCCTAAACAGTTTTCACACTTTGTGCACTTTCACATGATTAAAATATTAACTAAAAGATTTTAGTGAATCATAAATACTTTTAGTTTAACTTTTGTCTAAAGGAAGAAAGATACGATTGATTATTTTAAGAATGTAATTTTGCACAATAGGGCAAGGGCAAACTCTTAGCTCAAATGGGTTAATCAATGCCACACGTCCAATGTAGAGTTGGAGGTGGTGATCTGATAATTCCCAATGGGAAATAAGCAGCCAGAAAAATAATATTCAGCAGCCTTCGAAACTCATAAAAAAAAATTGGATTACAGTTGTACTCAATATAAGTAGAGAAACATATTTCACATGGATGAACAGCACCAGCATTATAATTTTTGCCAAAAGAAATTAATTGACGCACTTTAGTAACACAGCCCAATGATTTTTATATGTATGGGGTCAATTGTCCTGCTATTTCACTTTCTTTTTTTTTCCCCATTTATAATACACTGTATGCCCAGTTATTATCCATCATTGATCGTCGATCTAGTGCATATCTTTCTGTATTACAATAGTATTATCAGACATGCTAGGCAATTTTGGATTCTTAATGTGTCACTTGTGCTAGCTAGTTTTGTGTTACAGGGTCAATGTTCAAACAAGAACTGACCCTTAGATATCTAATTATTTATTATCTTGGAGGTATATTGGGGTGGGGAAGTCGTGGAATTATTTTTTATTTTTATTTTAAGAATTTATTAATGAAAAATGAAAACGATAAGAAATATATTGGATCAGCGCACCTAAATTGACATGATTGGATTTTGGACCGCAAGAAAACTTTTCGCAGAGAATAAGACAAAAGTTTCTTTTTGAAGGGAATGGGAAGAATCTCTCATAATAGACGATTAAGCGCACCAAGCAAAAAAATTAGTTGAATTAATGCTCCACTCTCGCTATATATTATGACCCGCTTCTGCCATTGAGATGAGATGACGTACAAATTTGAGTTTGAGATTCATGAAACAAAAAATATAAATAAGTTTTAAATGTACTCATATTATCGTATTTTTTTTAATAAATATATATTGTATATTTTACAAGTATTACGAATTAAAAGTTATGGTAGGCAGCAATATTGTGGAAGTCAAGTGATTCTGGGGGCTGAATTGCTTGGCCAAGTTTTGCGCAAAATTAGAACTCATAAAGGGATATGCCACTAAGCTGAGTCAACTAGACGAGGAGGAGGAAAAAGTTGAATTAAAATATCGGCAACGAGGAATTGCAAGCTAACATTATAAATATGAGGCTTTCCCACTCTCAAAATCGCAAAAGAATTATCTTGTTAGAGTTCTACATTAAGTGATTCTTGAGTCAAAGTGGACATCAAATATTAACTATGGATAGTATGGAGAAGTCAAGGAAGTCGAAAAGGGATTCCATGCTGTCTGCAAATATTGTAGAAGAAACAGCTGTCGATTGGAGAGGAAGACCATGCAAAGCAAACAAGCATGGAGGAATGACTGCCGCTGCTTTTGTTCTTGGTCTCTTTCTCTCTCTTTCTCTTTCTTTTCATTTCCGCATGGCTTTCTATGTTCTTTTGCACCAAATCTATGAATTTTCACTTGAGATTTGCATCAGTTAATTTGATTTGGTTTGTGGGTGTATAATTACAGGACTTCAAGCATTTGAAATGATGGCAATTGCAGCTGTAGGAAACAATCTGATAACTTATGTTTTCAATGACATGCATTTTCCTTTATCAAAATCAGCAAATATTGTCACAAACTTTATAGGAACTGTTTTTCTTCTCTCTCTCTTTGGTGGGTTCCTCTCAGATTCTTACCTAGGTAGCTTGTGGACAATGTTGATCTTTGGCTTTGTTGAGCTCTCTGTAAGTACTCCTTTTTACATCCAAGTAAGATTTTGTGTTTGCTTTTCAGCCCAACTTGCATATTATGGATTCTCGTTTCCTTTGTAATCTCCAGACATACCTCAGATTCATACAGAACAAAAATATGGATATTGTTAATAAATTATGCTTTGATGGGCTTGTTCTTTTATCTCATTAATCCAATGGGTACGAAACAAAAACATATATAAATAGTAATACAAATTTCTTGTTTTCAATTTTTTTTGTATTAGGGCTTTATATTGCTTTCTGTTCAAGCTCATCTCCCACAATTGAGGCCACCCCCCTGCAACATGCTATCATTTCATGGAAGTAATAACAATTGTGAGAAAGCAAAGGGTTACAAAGCTTTGATATTTTATGTTGCACTTTACTTGGTGGCTTTAGGCAGCGGTTGCTTAAAACCTAACATAATTTCTCAAGGAGCTGATCAATTCAAGAACAAAAAATCCAAGAAGCTTTCAACTTATTTCAATGTTGCATATTTTGCTTTCTGCACGGGAGAGCTTGTTGCCCTGACTGTTCTTGTTTGGGTCCAAACTCATTCTGGGATGGATATCGGATTCGGCGTTTCGGCAGCTGCCATGGCTACGGGATTAATCAGCTTGATTTCCGGTACAGTTGTTTATCAGAATAGTCCTCCTCGAGGAAGTATTTTCACCCCAATTGCTCAAGTAAAATCTCACTTTACAATAATTTCTCCTTAATTTATTAATTCAAACAGCTTTCAATGTTTTCTTCCTCTAGGTTCTTTATCTCCAGATTTGTTAAGTATCTTTTGCATCGTAAATAGTTCTATCCTTAACTTCACTAATATCTTTGTTTTAAAAATGAAAAGTAATTTCTTTATTCTTTTTAAATTAATCTATATAAGCTTCTCTTTCTCTTCTTTTTGGCCGACCATATGAGATTTTCTTTTTGCCGATGTTTTAGATGTGATTCAACGTTTGTCTGATTCAAATTCTTTTTCTTCTTTTTTAGGAACCAATGTGTGTTGTTTAGCAATATAAAAGTGGCTAATTAATTAAATCCATTTTTTTGATTGATGAATTGTGGAAATTATCTAAATGAGCAGAAAATATATTTTTCTTTCGCTTTCGCTTATTTATTAAAATAATTGAAAACAGTTTACAAAACTTTAGTACAATAGCAATATATTCCTGCTTTGATTTCATGTTTATTAATTCTTAATGCATAGAAGTTTACGGTTTGGTCATAAAAATTGATCATATATGTAAAACTTTCTGTTCTTTTTTCACTCTTAATTTGTTTTTATTTTTCTTCCTACCAGGTTTTCGTTGCTGCAATAACAAAGAGAAAGCAAATTTGCCCATCGAACACAGAAATGCTCCATGGAAGCCAAATTAATGTTGGAGCAAACCGCGTTTTAGCCACCACACCTAATGTCAGGAGCCTCCTCCATACTGAAAAGTTCAGGTGGGGCACCAAATTCTTTAAAGCAAACTAAGTGCTCTTCAATATTTGAACCAAAAAAGTTGAATTTGTAAAGTTTTTTTAGCAAGCTTTTCAAGGAAAATGTATGTTTTCATTGTGTTTCTCAAACATGCTCATATGTCGATACTTCTTTTCATTTCGAAATTTGAGAATAATACTAAAATGTTAAGATGGGTTAGTTTTAAAGTTGTGTTATGTATGCATATTGCAGTTTTCTTGACAAGGCTTGCATCAAAGTTCAAGATGGAACAAATGAAAGTCCATGGAGATTATGCTCCGTGACACAAGTTGAGCAAGTGAAGATAATCATTTCTGTTGTTCCCATATTTGCCTGCACAATAATTTTCAACACAATTTTAGCTCAGCTTCAAACATTTTCAGTCCAACAAGGGGCTACCATGAACACAAAAATCACAAAAAGTTTCCAGATCCCTCCAGCTTCTCTTCAAGCAATCCCATACATCTTACTAATCTTTGTTGTCCCTCTGTACGAAACCGTTTTTGTCCCAATTGCAAGAAAAATCACCAGACAAGATTCAGGAATTTCTCCCCTACAAAGGGTTGGAATTGGACTGTTTGTTGCAACTTTCTCAATGGTTGCAGCTGCACTTGTAGAGAAAAAGAGAAGAACTTCGGCTCTGCATTCAAACCAAATTCTATCTATCTTTTGGATTGCTCCACAATTCCTCATATTTGGTCTATCAGAAATGTTCACAGCAGTAGGGCTCATAGAATTCTTCTACAAACAATCAGTAGAAGGGATGCAATCATTTTTAACAGCCATGACTTATTGCTCATATTCATTTGGTTTCTACTTGAGCTCTCTTCTGGTTTCTCTTGTGAACAAAATTACTTCAAGAAGCAGCAGCTCCTCTTCTCAGAATGGTTGGCTGAGTGAAAACGATCTCAACAAAGACAAACTTGATTATTTCTATTGGCTTTTAGCTGCACTCAGCCTTATCAACTTTTTCAATTATCTGTTCTGGTCACGATGGTATTCTACAAACCCATCGCTATCGCCTACTACTGCTACACCACATGGGTCTCATGGAGAAGACTTGGAAATCCAAAGCACCACCAGCTTCTCAAAACAAAATCTCAGAGCTGATCATCACAGCACTATATCTTGAATAATCTTATCTCTGTAATGATTATTGTCCTTGACTATATTATATAAAATTATATGTTAGTTTGTATACTGTAGTCATTTGTGATGAAAAAGCAAAACCATAGGTGAATGAAAATGAGACTATTGGACCCACTTGGAGCACCAAGATGATAGCTAGTAGGTCAGCGTAAAACTTTAGTGTATACTGTTTCTGTCACCTTTTTATTTTTATTTTGTGGTTTTATAATAATGGACCGTTGTAATGTGGACGAGTGCTGGTCCTCAACTGGTTCAAAAATCTATGAGAAATTTGATTAGGTCTAATACAGTTCCTTTTATCACTTAAATTTCTCTCTTATCTCTCAGGTTGTGCTTTGTATACCCTTTTATGATTATTATTAATGGCTCTAAGAAGTTAAATTAACATGCCGATAAAGGAGATTGACCACTTTAGTAAATAAATTGTTCTCTCTCTGAAATATTGCTTTCACGATACAAGAAACATGTCCCGTACATGTTCGTGGTGTTGTCCTGGTCTCTTGTATTTCAATAGCTATATCTTGTCTTCCCACCCCCACAGGCTGTAAGAAAAGTGAATTTTGATCATAACTTTCACTCATGATTTTGCCAGAAGAATTTGATATGGTCCCCATAAGACCACACTTTACCAACACAAATGGCCACAGTGGTCCTACTTCCCATATTTACAAGTGAACAAGTAATTGTTTGTTCAAGCACTAATTAAGTATATAGTAGTCTTAACCGACCAGCTAGCACTAGCTATACCTAATCTACCATACATTGTCTATGTTATACAACTGGTTCTTGCAATGACTTCATAGTTTCTTTTGATATTATTTCTCCAACAAAAATTATTAAAATTAGAATAATCTTTTTAATAAAAGATAAAATTACAAAATCTCCACTTTGACAGGATGTGCAGGTCGGTGTCATACGAATGGAGGCTATTTAGTATCACACTAACAAAAATGGGTTGCCCAAACCCGAGCAAGATGTTTGGGTACAAGCTAAAGCCGAAAGCCTTGGACTTATCCCATTTCCACTCCGCCCCACACAGTTAGTTTTGCATGCGTCGTTTTTTCCATGAAAAGAAGCGCCAGAAACCAACTCAATGGGCAGAAACTACCCAAATCGGACGCACAAAAAGCTAGCAAGTGAAAAAAATGCCAGAATAAAGCAACATTTTGTGGATTTTGCTTGCATTTGCTCAGTTCATAAATAACCGTTCACAAAAACCAATATTTTCTTTGTCCGTGTAGATCTCACTTTTAAATGTTCCTACATATTGGCCAAAGTCCATGCAATTTCCTATATTCTTGAAAAGGAATAGGTAAAATTGACAAGTTTTGTAGTTAATTAATGATGGGTGGCGATCGGACGTTCTAATCGTCAGCTATCGTTTACCGGCTTTATAATGATGGTTCTTCTGATCTTAAGTAATTCAAATTTGGTTGTGGAATCACAGATGGCCAGAGGAATGTTTGTGTTTGGAGATTCATTGGTTGACGTTGGTAACAACAATTTCCTCGGCTCTATTGCCAAGTTCAATTATTATCCTCATGGAATATGATTTCGATTTTGGTCGACTTCGTTGATTTTATTGGTTAGCTTTTGTGTTTATCACCAAAGATAACATGATTGCATAAATGAAGGATACGACAATCTCAAGTAAAGTAATTCTACTTATTAAAATATTTTTGAGGGTAGATTTTAATAATTGACGACAGATGCAGATCAAATTATTGGTAAGAAAATTTTCCATAAATTTCACAAATTTTCCTTGTAGGAAGGATCTTGGGTTTGCGTTACCCACCAGCCTATGCAGATTCTAGCACAAGTGGAGCCAGATTACTCGGAGGTGTCAATTACGCTTCAGCTGCTGCCGGCATCCTTGATGAAACAGGCCAACATCATGTATATCTTTTTTCAATCAAAAACTTTAAAGACAGTTAACTACACATATATTAATGCTGGTTAGCATCATTTCTTTGCAGGGAGACAGGAACAGCTTGAGGGCACAAGTGCTAAATTAAGACAAATGATGGGTGCAAGTAATTTGCCAAATTATTTGTCAAAATCAATAGTAATTGTGGTGTTTGGAAGCAATGACTACATCAACAAATATCTCATGCCATCAATGTACTCTTCTAGCCTCAACTATAACCCTAAATTCTAAACCAGTTTGAAATTGCACGTAGTATAAAATTGTTAAAACTACTAATATTTGTTGGTATTGTAATTTGTACTATTTTTGTTTTTTCTGGTATACCAATGGTATTTAGAGCAATTTGTTCATAATCAAAATGCGAAACTGTAATATTTCTAGTTTTATTAATCTAAACTTTATATTATTATTTTTTCTGTCAATTGAAAACAAATTATTAATTACAATATCGAAATATATTTAGAATTTCACAATACAATAAAATATACTATTTAGATTAAGATTTGTCAATACATAACAGATATGATAAGTCTTTATTCACTTATTCATGATTTTGCCACGGAAGTGTATAGACATTATTACTTATTCATATTCTTGAACTTACATCTCTCATTTGCATAAGCCGTTTTTCACTTGCAAAGTAGAGTTAAGATAACATAAGCAAGCAAACAAACAAAACACACAACCACAGCCAAAATCGGACGTTATAAAGAGCCAGAAAACCGCTAAAATCCCAAGAAAAAAAAAGTCAGAAAAATGCAACATTTTTGTTGGGTTACTTGCATTTTCTTGCTTCATACTTGAGCCATTTCCAAAACATGGAAAGCAATGTATTCCCATTGTTTATTTTTGCCCAAAATCCTCACGTAATATTCAGAAGCAAGGATAAAATCATTTCGAGTTATGAATGAGGATGATCGGACGATCAAATCAATGGCTGCCGTTTGTCGAATTGTTGTGGCTCTGATCTTAAGTTGTTCAAATGGGGTTCTTGATAGCCGTGCATAGATCCAAATTCAACCAACGAACTAATGGTTTTACTGGACTTGAAAATGTATTGGACAGTGTTGGTTTAAAAAAACTAAATTCCAACTTGATTTTTAAATGATCAAGTCGAACCAATCTAATATATTTTTAAAAAATTTGAAATTTGTAATATTTTTAATACAAATAATAATAATAAATGATACTTTATATTAATATTTTATTTTATAAAAATTATATAACTAAAGAATTTATTATTCTAATTTATAAAAATAAATTATTTTATTTAGTAATATTAATTTTTTAATTTATTTTACAAAATTAAAAAATTTACAAAAAATTTATATTTTTTGCTATAAAATTTATTTGTGTTAATTTTTATTAATATAAAAAATAATAATAATTAATGAGATTAATTATATATATTAATCAAAACTCCATTAAAACTTATAAAATTACTATTGTAATTTTTTGTGGATATTTAAGTTCAAATTAAATTTGAATAATTTTTACTCTTTTATTAAAAAAAAATATTCACATTTAATGAAAAATTAAAGCACTCAATCTACTAATCTTGTTAGCATTTTATTGCTATTCTCGATTAGTGTCCCAAATAAAAAATTATTGAATTTAAATATGGATCATAATTTTTTTTAAAATTCTTTTTTAATGTTTAACTTATGTAAATATTGACATATGACATAATTAAGAATAAATATTTAGTCAAGTGATAATAATATATATATATATATATGCTTCAGCTGCTCCCTTAATTTATAAATTATTTTTAAAATTCGACATCTCCAATTCTACCTTTTTGACATTTCAGTTCTGGTGTTAGGAAGCAATGACTACATCATGATACCCACCTACTTTTCCAGACGCCCTCGCCAATTTTCTAACCTCCTAATCCATCTTTACGCTCGGCAAATCATGGTATTATTGTTACTTTGTTTAAAGAATTTTAACTTCTAACCAAGCAATACTGATTTACACGGATGTTCTCTTAACACTTAGCTCCATGCGTGCATTCATGGAGGCATTATATAATTTAGGGTTGAGAAATTTCTTAATGAACGGAGTCGAATCACTTGGTTACATCCCTAATCAGAGAGCTATCTGCTGGGCGGCGCCGGAAAATGTACTGATTATGTTAACAAAATAGTTCGTGCATATGTTCAACCATGGACTCAAATCACCAGTTGATCAGCTTAATAAAAGAGCTGATAATGGAATCTTCGTTTATGGTAGCCCTTATGCTGCAGTTGATGGCATTATTAATAACATATTACCTTCTGTTTAATATGCACCATAGATTAAACTTTAAACTTAATCCTTAATTAGCATTTATACTTTAACGAGTTAAATATGTTTTTTATAAATTATTTTTGAATTAATATAGAAAACTAGTCGAGTCAGGAGAATTTCAAGAAGTCCAGGACCCAATACAAAATTGCTCTGCTACAGACAACGCAGCGAAACAGGGTTGTGTTTGGTTAGGTTTGGTTTCTGTTCTGTAATGAAAAACCGCAGCAATCATGTTTTCTCTCCGAAAATCTGTCACTCCTAGTTAAAGTCTCTCTTCTCTGAGAAAGTCCCTTTTGCACTTTCATACAACGAACCGTTTCCACACATCGTAATTGTCTCCCGCTTTCGTTTTCTCGTCTTAGACACTGAAAGGCGAAGACGACGACGACGCCGTTCACACTTCCGGCATAAGCCGGCCTTTCTCCAAGATTCTTTAAGAAATCAACTAGAAAGTCCCCGATTCTCTCGTTAAACTCCACCTTGAAGATGGGTTTTCCATCAAAAATACAGTCCTAGGTAATCTCAACCTTCCATTCCCATCAAAATTTGTGCTTTCTTTCATCGTTTTTTGTTTTTGCTTTTTAATTATTTGTAGGCATATTGTCAATCGGATTATGAACTTGCATGCTACTGGTATGTAAATATTCATTAATTTTGCTATTTTTTGAAATAAAATGAAGAAAAAAGAAAGATTTTGAAGTAAAACTGCGAATTGCAGAATGATCTGGTGAAGTTAGAAACATTACTTATTCTGCTAATGGCAAATCTGTTTCGGTGTTTTATCGTCTTAGTCTCTCTATGGGACTGATGCTGAGGTTTTTTCTTTTTTACTTCACTTTTCAATTTCCATAATTATGATTATTTAAATGTGTTGTTCATGTTAATTGCTGATTTAAAACATGTTGTGAGAAACTGTTTGTGGTAGACATGAGGAAAGTTCTGAGGTAGCAAGTCAGCTGAGTTGACTGTCGTTAATGGAAAATAATTATTCTCAGCCTGTAGTTTGTAATCATTCTTGTAAAACGAGCTATCATTGATGACTTCGAGCTTAGTTCTAGTGCTATACTAATTAAATGAACTCAATTCAACTCAAATAAATTAACCTCAATTCCGAACAAGCTGGAGTTGGCTACATGAACTTGTTCAAAGCCAAGTTTAATTTTTTGGGAACTAATTAAAAACCAAGTTAGGTTACGCTACTTCTACTCTCTTAATCTCCATTCCAAGTTTTCCTAATTTCATTCTTTCTATTTGATAAAATTACTTTTTTCGGTAGAATCCGTTTTCAATCCAGGATGGTTGGTTATTGAACTGATTTGTGACTACAATTTTAAGAAAGGTTACGCTTTACTTTGGAAGTATTCGAAAGGCGAGTATCTTGTAGCTAGTGGCTGGATGAGATAAAGATGTAACGGAGTCATAAGAAATGGTTGATGTCACTAAAACTTATTATCTTTGAAACTACACATAATATGACACTTTTCTAGAATCTTATTTGCCATGAGAAATAATGCATCAATATCTGAAATCAAAAAATTTAACACTAGAAAGAAGTTTGACATGAACTTGCTGAGGTTCAGAATTGATTTCTGGGTTAAGAAGATTTCCTTCAACGAGGTAGTGTTCAGCCCTGGGATGC
This sequence comes from Xylocarpus granatum, assembly GCA_019650275.1. Classification (NCBI taxonomy): domain Eukaryota; kingdom Viridiplantae; phylum Streptophyta; class Magnoliopsida; order Sapindales; family Meliaceae; genus Xylocarpus; species Xylocarpus granatum. The sequence goes on from BNST01002112.1 coordinate 104,640, forward strand.
TTAAATGTCAAAGACTTAGTCTATAGGCAGAATTGCTTTAATAGACGACGAAGGTTACGGAGATGCTGTACAGAAAGCCGAAGCAATGGCATTTCGTCGAGCTTGTGCACGCTTCTGTCTCGGCCTTCTTCTTTACCATGAAGATAAGTTGTAGACAAACATGGAGCTTCCTTGTGCTAAAATCTGTTAGGACCAAATATTTTGATGTGGCTCCTATCCTTTAGATATCAGCAACGATCGTGACAGAACATTTTAATTTCACGCAAATCAGACGCAAAGAAGCACTAGTTTTCAGCCACTTTCTTATCATTATTTCTGAAGAATCAACTTCTGTCCAAGCTCTGTTGGGGTAAGGGTGTTTCAATATGATGCAACGTGTGAGACTGTAAACGGGATTCAAAGATCCAATTTTAATTATATTAGCTTTTGCAGACATATGCGTTCAAAGCTCCGATCATACGTTTTGTAAGATTGAATTTCAGCTACTATTAACAGAAAGAAAATGGTATTAAGTTTATTTTATAAAAATATCATATAAATTTATCCAAAATAAAATAATTTAAAAAAATAAATCGATGAATATCTTCTCTTTTTTTTAAGAAAAAAAAATTTGAAAACTTACTTTTGTTTGAGGAAGGATGGTAGTGGATGTGCGCGAAACTGAACTGGCAGTGGGCCCCGCCAGGGCTTTTTCCGTCAAAGAAGTTGTAGACAGCTGCCTGCCCGAGGTCCCTTTTTCTGCTTTTTGTTATTGGTTTTTATCTCCCTGCCCTTCGCGTGTACATGTCCTCCTCAACGTCCACTGATAATTTCTTATCAAGATAATAACATTCGAATCCCTATGAGCTTACGCTTTTACAAACAAGGACATATGTTATCTATATGTAACAAACAAGTCCCCTACCTCTAGGGATGGCCATCCCTGTCCCCGACCTGTCACTATTTATTAATATTAAATAATTAAAAAAATTGTATAACGTATTAACAAAAATAAATAAAAACAATAAATTTATATGCATAATTTATATATAAATATTATTAAATTAACATGGTGATACATTTATGATATCAATTTTCAATAAAAAGAATAAAAAATTAAATTAAATAAAATTTTACAATGTTATTAAATTTTTATAGAAAAAATATTAAACATTTTTATTATTTTTGTAAAAAGAATATTTGATTAATAGATAAAAAAATAAAATTTTAGAGGTTATTATTTTTCTTTGTTAATCTTTTATTGATATACTAAAATTTAATTTAATGCTTATAATTAATTGTTTAATTTAATGTTAACTAATTATTATATATTTTATTTTGATAATTTTTAGTATATTAAATTTAATTATATGTTAGTTTTATATATATTTTTAAATTTAACAAAATATAATAATATAAAAATAAAAAAAATAGAGAAGAAAATGAGAATTTTTTCTATTCATGTCCTCCCTTCGTTGTGAAAACAGGAATGAAAAAATATTTTTATTTTTGTGTTATTTGTAATTTCAAGAATAAAACTATGTTTAATTTTCGCATCAAATGAAGTGGGGGGTGGGAGAATTTTTGCCAATCCTATTCACTTTAATAAAATATCAAAATTTTCGATGGGACTAGGAATTTATTTGTTACAAATGAACAAACTGTGTTTTTGGTAGTGAAAATTAAAAGGTAACGGATCTGGATATTATTACCCCATTTCTTAATAATTGATCAAATTTGCTATTAAAAACTGTATGATTGAAGGGTGTTCTGGTGGGGCTCTATACTTTTTACGTTCTTCCAAATATTTCCTTCTTTATGCTTTTTATTTCATCTTTGCCATTTTGTTTTTTCTACCAGCCGACGAGGTGGTTTTTTATCTGGAGACTTTGGACAAATAACAATTAAGTAACTGCAAATTTATCATTATTAGATAATCTTCTCATTTTAAGCATTATTAACATGCTTTTATCCATTAATAAGTTTTGACACCAACGTTTAATGAATTCTTAAAATTTAATTTAAAATTCAAATTAAAATTATAGGTTATTATTTATTTTTTATTTAATATTAAAATAAATAATAATTATATTTTAAAAATTCATCCAAAATTTAAACCTACCCTTAATTTAAGTTAAGTAGTGGTATAAATAAATTAACATGATGAAAATTTATCAATTTTAATTTTTAATATGCCTATATATACACCTATATTCTTTTATTAGAATATGAAATTCATACAAACTAATTTTTTAAGGCATAAAATATTTTAATAATAGTATCATTATGAAAATAATAATTTTATGATATCAATGACCGAACATTGTTGATGGTGTGGTAGAGGACATTATCACATGTTATTTTTTTAATTATCAAATATTAATATTTAATTATATATATTATAATTTTAATTTTATTTATAAAATGTTAATAATTATGTATTTGGTGTTACTTATTAAATTATAGAAAAATTATTTTAAACCAAGCATTTATATAATAATAATAATAATAATAAAACTATATAAACTGATAAAATGAAAAGAGAGAGTTATCAAAAATAAAGAAACATCCCAAAATTTCAACAATAACAAGCAATAATTAATTACTTAACCCATCAAACACAAATAAATAAAGAAGCAATATCAAATCAAAGTCACATTGCATCAACCAAAATTTGTCAAATTTCCATCACCAAACGACAATGGATTTGTTAGTTAACAGCTTGAGAATGGAATATAAAGTATGCTTACCACAAGTAATCACATCCATTGCTTGTTAATCAAATGTTAATTACTTTGGATGCTTGGAAATTCAGACGAGATATGACTGCAAATGCCTATATGGGCCTAATCACCTTGTCATTATCATTAATTCAGCATGAAAATTTGTCAAAGATAATCTTTTCAATTTCACAACTAAATTAATGGAAAAGAACACCTTGATGATTCAGATTCGCGACCAACATGATGATGGGTCTACTTCATTTATTTTTAGTCAAATGAAGATTTATATATAAACAATAAATTAAAGAAAATAATTAATTATTTTAGAGAAGGAAAAGCCGAAATATAACTTTCAATATAAGGGGGGGAAGCAGCGTTTGATTCTTCGTCTTCTTCTTCTCTTTGAAAATTCAACTAGTAGTTGGTAAATGGCTGCTGCTAGCTTCATAAGTTGTGTTTCTTCTCTCTCAGGCTTCCCCCACACATTCTACTCTAGCTACTTCTTTCTTTAAGAAAGCTTTTTTGTTGTACCATGTTGACAAATATAGCATTTAGGTTAATTACCTAATTAATGTTGATTGATGTCATGATGAAGTTGAGTTAATGAAAATAATGTTTAGTTTGTATTTTATGCCGAGATTTGAATGTCGATGGACAATTAAAAATTATTAACTTGCATATTAAATCAAGTATATTTAATAATTAAAAAATTAAGAAAAATGATATTAGTGTAATAAATTTGAAGAACTGATCTAATTATTATCTTTTGTTAATTATTTTTATATATTGATTGAGACAATACATGACACAAAATACCCAATTTAAACTTTAACAATTTCTTAATTTAAAAAAAAATAAAAGAGAGAGAGAGAGGAGGGAGAGGGAGATACGCAGAGTCATCACCTTTATATGTAAGCAATTCCATCCTTGATCGTTGACCTCCCGCGTGATTTCATGCCTTCATTTCCCTCCGTTTTCATGTTTCCCCGTTCCGTTTGTGCTACTACGGGCCTGGCCCTTGACAGTCTAACTTCATGTGGTAATCTAGTAATTACTGAAGCCAATGCTTGCCCTAAGTGGTCATTTCGCACCTGCCCTTAAAATAATAGAAATTACAGCGAAGAAGACAAACATAATCATACTGTACGACAGAAACAACCCTGACCCTCACTTTCCCCGCGTGGAATCCAAAAATGGAAAAAGCATAATATCATTGACACCCCTTAAATTTTAGAATGTTTAAAAAAATTAAGAGATTAAAAATTATTATCACAAAAAACTTTTATGTTAATTAATGTTCTTAAACAATTAAGTCTTCTATGTTCAAAATCATTGTTGGCTGTGAAAGGTTTAAATGCCAGTAGTTATATCTTCCTCAACATATAATTCGAACTACAGCTTAAGTGAATTTGATCTCTAACAATGACAAATTTTTTGTCTTTAAAAAGATATACGATTTAATTGATGAATTAATTCTCTTCCAATAAAGTAAGATATTTAAGAATGGATTTTTTAATTAGTTAAATTTTATTCTCGTTGAGCTTGCGAGAATGGGAATGAAACACGATCAAGGCGGGGTATATTGACATTTTGATAAACTTCACGAGGTCGGATTAAGATTTTCCAAGAACGAAATACAATGGTAGAGGTTGAGAGGGTGCAGTCGAGAATGAGGCGAGTGGTAAGAGTGAATTGAAGAATGTGAAGAGGTGGGGGCGGCTTGTGTATAATTCGTGTCCGTATTATGAGGTGGTCTGTCCTCTGCCTACCTTTCAATTCCTTTACAACTTTTGCTTTCTCTTCAATTCCCTCCCATTTCTCTCTCTCTCTCCTCTAACCTACCTAATCATCTCTCTCTTTGATCACAAAACACAAACAGTCATATCCAAAGTCTCTAGAGACTAAGGTAAGCTAAATCCCTCGAAACTCAAGTGGGTCGTTTTCATCCACATCTAATATTGTTCTATATTTTGTAAGCAAGCCCTATCTCCTACTTCTTTCACCCTATTAACTCACAAAGATTTTTTTGGCTAACTTTTTCACCGGAGAGAAAAATTCATCAAGCTGAAAGAAGACCAGCAACATATCAGAAGCTAGAAACTAAGTAAGAGATGATGACTCCAGTTGCAAATATGGGAGCAGGTCAGTTTGGTGATACAACTTATACAAAAGTTTTCGTTGGAGGTTTGGCTTGGGAAACCCAGAAGGAAACTATGGAGAAGTATTTTGATCAGTTTGGTGAGATCTTGGAAGCTGTTGTCATCACTGATAAGGCTACCGGCAGATCCAAAGGCTACGGATTTGTATGACTTTTCTTTCATTCTTAATTTTCTAACATTTTCTTTTCCTTTTTTTTCGTCTTTATTTTGGTTTATATTTGTGTTGATCTTTGCTTTTAGTACTAGATCTTCATCCAAATGAAAGATCTAGAAGAGGATTTTGACAAAATATTGAGAAATTTCGCGAGGACGGAGTTCTGTATTATTTTATGTTTGTATTTATACATATGTGTATATTCTCATTGTATGATCTTGAAGAAAATGTGTTAGTTCCTATTTTAGGTAACTTTTCGTGAACCCGAAGCGGCCATGAAAGCTTGTGTTGATGCAGCTCCTGTCATAGATGGAAGAAGGGCTAATTGCAATCTTGCTTGTTTGGGAGTTCAGAGATCCAAGCCCTCAACACCAAAGCATGGTAAGTGAATTGTTATTATTATTTTTTGGTGAATAATTCATATTTGAAGATAGGATTTTGAAAAATCAGATCCGGCTAAAGTTTCATGAAATCATTCAGTCTTTCATGTCACTGTTTGAAGATGCTAATTCAGTATGCAAGCTTAGTGGGTTATGTATATGACTGCTGGTAGCTACGATTAATATTACAATTCCAATTTATCTTCTACATTATATATTTTGCTTCTAAAACCAAAACCAAAACCAAAACCCAGAATAGAAAAAGGAGATTGAGTTTTAAAAAATATTCTTTTATCAGAAAACACGTATTCAGTGAAATCCAGTCCTTGGATATTCCTCCAAATGTAGAAAGTTTGTTTTCTGCCTTGTTTGTCTTGTTAAATGGAAAAAGTAATACAATTTCTGCACAACATTCTTTTCAGAGGACAAACACAGTCATCTGAGTCTACAATTCCATATTTTTTGTCATTATTTTTCAAAGTTTGGTTATACCAAAAAAATATATATATATTTTTTGCATCTTGCAATATCTTTTAATTGTATTGCTTGGTGTATGAGGTTGATGAACTGAGTAAGATTATTTTGTAGTTACAAATATCAACCCAAATAAAAATTTAATGGTTGGCAGGAGGAGGAGGTACAGGAAGAAATAACTTTAGGGTAATGAGCTCTTTTCAGAGTGCTGCTGCAGGTTTTGGAGGAACAATTTTTCCTTCAACTGCTGCTACCTTCCCTCATTATGCCATTCAACAAGGAATACCTTATAATCTGTATGGGTATATATTTCCTTTCTTAAACTTTTTCTTTTCTTTACTCTCCCTCTCTCTTCTGCATATGCATATGCGAAAAACCTGCATGCACGTGCATTGCCAACTCACGCATACTCAACCGACCAACCCCACTAATCCAGGTTTTAATGCCAACTCGAGCATGCTCATTCATCATCATCATCTCTCTATTCTCTTTCTCTCAGAGACGGAGAAAGAGGGCAAGTTCTTTTTCATATGTAAACCAGAATCAAAGCATGAATGATTGAAACACAAGCTTTTGCTTTTAGCTTGTGCATTTATATTGTTATATCCCTTGCAATTATTTACTCAACACTATATGATCACTTTTCAGTTTACATATATTCTCTTATTCGTTATTAATTTTCGTTTAACAAGCTACCAACAATTTAAACTTCCAAATCTAACTTTTTCTTTTCTCGTGTCTTGTGAACACAATTTCTGCAGGTACTCCCCATACTCCCCAGATTACACTTACCCTACGGTTTGTACAAAATTCTTCCTTTTTCCTTTTTCTTCGCTACATTTCTTCGATGACAACGACCTTTTGTCTACAACTCAAACCTGACCAGTACAATACCATTTCTTTTTCCATATTTATTATAAAGATTCTGGTCGAAGTTATTATATATAGGATAAATTTCTAGCAAGTAAGGAACATAAAACGATATCACTTTGTAATTATTCATGTATTGATCTTTAAAATTATTTTGAAGCAAAATGAAAAGTAATAATGACCACTCACCAGAAATTGTTGACATTCAAGAATCCGATGAAATGCACGTGCTACCAAAATTGTGGACTGGAAAAAGGTCTTCCATAACTATGAGTACGTAATATCCCCTTAAAAAATTAGGTCAAGCAAATGCTTTTTTCTTAATCAGTAACAACATACTAGGTGAATGTTTTTTGTTGGACTTGATCTTAAATAATAACACCAATAGTTAAAACTTTTAGATCTGATTATTTAAGAAACACGATATAACAAAGTTGTGTATTTAAATCTTTAGCAGGAAATATAGTAACCCCAGATAAAGAGCATAGATGCATAGCTTCCATATGTAACTAAAACAAGACATATGAATGAATGATTATCTGAAAGAGTGAATAGATGGTAAAGTGAATTTACAGCTGTGCATTTGTATCATATCATGTGGTTCCATTAATTATTCAATGATATTTGGACTTGTGGTCCATTCCACCCTCTCTGTCGCCTACACTTTCGCAGTCTTCCGAAATTTCATGACGCTCACTTCCTGCATTATTAGTTTTCTATCTCTTCTTTCACAGGAAAATTAAAATATGGACAAATTCTGCAGCAGATATTTATCTGTACTGTCCTTTATATTTTTTTTTTTTTTATGTTGTGAATCTTTAACTTATTGAACTTGTTGTTTATGGTATTATTTTCAAATTCTTTTTCATCAGAAAACCTACGATTATGGTGAGCGCTTGTTTATGTTTATTTGGTGTTGTATTGTTTTTTTCTGTGTTCAGAATAAATCTTGAAAAGTTGGGCCAAAGTGGCTCGTGTGTATGGTTATTTTGTATCAATAACCATATTATTTTAAACGAGGGTGGGTGTTCGTAATTTCGTGTTGCTTAACAGAGGAAGTTAGGTGGGGTGGGAATAATTGTGAAGAGAGTTTGTGGGGGTTCGATATGGTGTGGAGTTGAAAGTGCGTTGGCAATTAATGGGGAATATATAATGTTGTGTCTTTGGCCATGAGTGTGGGAAAAAGAAGTAAACAAGAATATCATTACGTTCTTATTTACGATCGTTTTCGTTAGTTATTTAGATATGCTTATGAGTTGAGTGAGAAAATATTACGGGGAGGGGTTTTTCTGTAGATGGCTTGTTAATACGGCATATGTGTATGTTTAGAGTTACTGAGCCACATTAGTGTGAGCTTAAAAATTGAGCATGGTGTCAGTGAGACCGGCGTTCTGGGTGCCGCCGTGGGGGGTTTATTTTGGCGGGTGGTGACGGTCAAGGAAAAAATGATATTTAGATTGGTGTTATAGAGACGACTCAAGGTGTTCTGATAACAGCAGATCCGCTCTGTCTCATTGCTGGGGCCATCGAACAGACGATGATCTGTATTGTTGGTGGTGTTGGTGAGCTGGTGTACGAGGTTTAGTACGGTTGTAGGTAGTGATTTAGTATATGGTGGGGGTTACTTTTGAGCGGTGGACCGTGTGTGGAGGTGCGTTATCTTATTTTTATGACATCTTGTTTGCGTTAATTTGAAATTTCTTTGTTTATTAATCAATTACAAAATATGCTATTATTGTGACTGTATCGTTTGATAGCAATTTGATTAGTATCAAGTTTTTTTTATTGGGATACGATTGTGACTTGATTAGGGAATTGTTTTGAGCTTGAATGGTTTTATTAGGATTTTTGATATACTTTTCTTTGGTTTAATAGTAATTCTCATGTGATTCTTCTCATTGTGTTTTTGCACTATGTGCGGTTTTATCAATGGTGTATTTATTTGTATATAAAAATTTGCTCTTTTTTATTATTTGTCATAACTACATGCTGTTTTTTTTCTTTAGGTTTATACTCGTGTTAACTTTACGAAATAAAGCTTATTTTTGCAATTATAACATGGGAAGATTCTTTTTTGCTATATATACAGATGCAATGAAAAGATAGGTGTGCACAATTTAGTAGGTGTTGAGAAAGTGACGCGGTGAGGGGACAGTGCCAGAGATAAGACCATACGGTGGGAGAAGGAACTAATGGCGAACAAGAATCTGTTCCTCGTTGAGTGTATCGCGAGATGTTTGTGAGAGCTTGAGTTAGTTGGCTAAAGCGTGGAGATTGTCAACCGCTGTGTGTTTTTGAATAGTGCGGATGATGTTAGTGTTTGTTTCACATTGATATTCACACTGTATGCGTCATGACTCTGTTTTTTGAGGTTTTACATATAGGGGATGTTTTTGTATAATCTACTTTTTTTATGTTGTTTTTATTCATTATTTTTTTTTTTTTGTTGAGGTCTTTGTAATGTTTCGTTTTGTCCCGATATTTTTGTTTGTCAGAAGTCGTTTCTGATTAGTTTTTATTCGATTTTTTTGTGCCGTTGTGGTGTTCCTGCAAAATTGTTCTTGGAGGTAGTACTTTAATGGGAAATCCTTTATTAAATTATAGTTAATACTTATTGCATTAACCCATTTATTTCATACTGAGTAACTACGCTGATTTTTACATCTAGTACTTAGTTTATTTATGGAGACTTTTTAATTGTCTATTTTCCAACGTTCTGTAAGCCTATAGTGAAAACCACCAACAAAAATCCTTTATTCTTATTATTAAATTGCTCTTCCGGTTTTTCCTTCCTGCGCTTTTATTCCCTTTCTTGCTTTTCTTTTCCGAAGCTTATGTAATGGTTGTTATTTCTGAAAATTATTTATAATTATAAAATAATTTTATTTTATAACCTAATAATTTTTAGTCCTGATCTTATTTTAGCTTTATTCCTTTTTGATGCTTTTCTTCACCACTCTTTAGATGTTTTTTTTTTTTTATTGTATAGCTTTGCTTTCTTTTTTACTGTAGTATGTCTCTTTCTTTTCTTCCTCTTTTGTTACGTACTCTCCTGTTGACCCCGGC
>BNST01002113.1:0-71478 GCA_019650275.1 Xylocarpus granatum
TAGTTCTTGTGTGGCAAGTACAAATGTAGTCGCTGAACAAGTAATGACGTGAACTGCAGAAACAGAAAAGGGAATATTTGATGCTATATTGCAAGGACATATTGACTTCGAAAGTGCACCATGGCCTACTATATCAAGCAGTGCCAAGGACTTGGTGCGTAGGATGCTGACTCAGGACCCAAAAAAGCGGATTACTTCTGCCGAAGTTCTAGGTATGCGTTTACCAATGTAGTTATTCATTCTACTTTTTTAGAACTTTCGTGATATACCCTTTACCATCTTCCTTAATCCATTATAGGGAATTGAAAAAATTTTCCTCTTTAATGGTTATTGCAAAACATAAGTTTATTTTGTCTTTGTACTTGTAACTAGTCAGGGTATTTACCAAGCCACTATACTTCAAATTGATTCCTGGATCATTTATTTTATAGTCTGTCATGCTGGGCATGGTCCATGTTAAATTGGCATCCTTGATTACGTTGTGCCATCATAGATTATATCTTTCTGCTGAATAAGTTCAAAATTGTGTGGCCTATGCAGAGCACCCATGGATTAAGGAAGGTGGAGAAGCATCAGACAAGCCAATAGACAGTGCAGTCCTTTCTAGGATGAAGCAATTCAGAGCAATGAACAAACTGAAGAAACTTGCACTGAAGGTAAGTCTGAGAATGTATGTAAATGGTTTAATTGTATTTTAGGTGTTGGATTGAATAATTCATCCATACTCCTTGTCAGTGTATATTTTAGTATTTGTTATATTCTCTAGGCTGTGTAAGTCCAGTGCATTCTGATAAACTGGGTGGATGATGAACATAATTATAGGTTATTGCAGAAAATCTTTCAACTGAAGAGATCCAAGGACTCAAGCAAATGTTTACAAACATAGATAATGACAAGAGTGGCACAATAACCTATGATGAACTGAAGGCAGGATTAGCTCGACTTGGATCAAAACTTACAGAAGCTGAAGTCCAGCAGCTCATGGAAGCTGTAAGCATCTGTTGAGCTCTGAATTTTTTGGATCATATTTGACTATTTCCATTATACTCAACTATATTCTTTGTCTGCAATTCAGGCTGACGTGGATGGAAACGGCACTATTGACTACATTGAATTTATCACTGCAACAATGCACAGACACAAGCTGGAAAGAGATGAACATCTTTACAAAGCCTTTCAACATTTTGACAAGGATAATAGTGGGTAAGTTTTTGACTCTTAACTCTGAAAATAACCAACAGTTTCTTTGATGTCTAATTTCTGTAGAACCACAAGAATCTGTATCATGCTTTTCCACCATGGGAGGTTGACATGCATCCGCATTTTATCAAGAAGAATATACAGATTATTAGAAATTGTTTAAGCATAGTAAATAGAGCATGAACAATCCCAAGTTCTAACATCTTTTATGGGGATACACAAACCATATTCTATGTGGTTAACCATATGCACTGAGACTAGACATATTTGGGACACAGAGAACTCTGTTGCTATCCTTGATTTGCTGAAGTTGAATGGGGATTGGCAGAGATCAAGGATTTCTAAGTTACTGAATTTGTTCCCCAAATGCTTGTACAGGTTTATTACAGTAGATGAATTAGGAATGGCCATGAAAGAATATGGAATGGGTGATGACAACACAATCAAGGAAATAATATCTGAAGTTGATACAGACAATGTGAGTTGATCTTTACCTTGTAAAGCACAAATTTTGTACACGATATTAAACATCAGTTCTTACATCTGTTGTGTTGACAGGATGGAAGGATCAACTATGACGAATTCTGTGCAATGATGAGAAGCGGAACCAAACCACAAGCCAAGCTATTTTAGATTTATATGCAGTGTTCTTGCTATGAGACCTAGGCTCCTTGTAAAAAGATCACAGACATAAAGAACTTACCAGCATCCCTTTTTTTTTAGTTGCTTTCATAAAACTGTTCCATAGTCTCCAATGTGGATATTTGCCAGTTTGATTGATGTTTGAGGCCTTAGAATGGGTTTATGTTTATTTTCTTTTACTCGTGCAAGGTTATGAGTGACTAGTAATGGTCCCATTTCTTTTATGTTTTCCTCTGTGTTTTTTGATTGAATTTTTTTCGAGGCACACCAATGTTTGAAGTGAAATTTGACAGAAATATATACCATTTACGGTTACTACTGAGCAAGTATCAACTTTGCTTTATGATTACCAGTTCTTCCACCGTTATGTTGCGTAATTGTACATGCATTTTGTTTTGATTGATGGATTCAATGTAAAGCTTCGAGAAGAAAATGTCTGTATCGTCATGGAGCAGAAAAGCAACTTCCGACAGGTTACTAGTTACAGTAATACCCAGTGTTAAAGTAGTAATAGATGAGGCTGGGCATTCTATGTTGCACCTTCATGCTCAATGTTAGAATTTGACGTTCTTCCAATGTTAATACAGAGATGAACAGCGTTTTCTGAAACTATCGATCTTCATTAATACATCCAACACAAAATCATTTGTATGAAAAGTGAACGACAGATTGTTGTGTGTGTATCCAAGTGAGGGTATGAAAAACGTAGTGAACTGTGATCATAAAAGCACTAGAGACGCTAGTTAAGAATCTGGTTCTGGAACCATAAATCATTGAAATCGAGAGGATTTGCCAAGTTCAGGAACCACTCCCTCGTAAAATATGTCAGCTGAACAACTCTCGGGAGGTCACCCTTTATTCATCAAGCATAAAATTAACATAAAAAGGGAGACAGGAATCATAAACTTTGTAAAAATTCCTGTCAACTCGAACAATAACAACGAAAAGGTAAGGTAAAAAAAAATTGAAAAAAGGAAAGAAAACCTTGAAAACAGAATACAGAGATGCTCTGTAAATCACACAACGCAACATACTTGATTTTGATTAGAAACCATGAATCCTAATATGATCCTTGTCGACAAGCTTAGCCTTAACAAGGAAATTAATAACCTTCATCCTCTGATGACCATGCCAAGCTCTTTGTCGTTGACCACATTCCCATAACAGCAGAACTCCTCCTGCAGTCTTTCAGGATCTTCAGGTGACGAAAATCCTCTTTCAGGCCCTGAACAGTAGTCACGCATTTCTTTCCGTTCCTCTGCTGTACACGAAGATGCAGGGCGAGAGTCCCAGAAACAGTATGCCTAAAACCTAAAAGTAAGTCTGAGAAGGAGACCTGGAGAGATTTCTGTGCTGCTTACTTTTGAAAGAAAATTAAATATTTCACGTTTTTATCAATACACAGTAATCATAATGTGACCCCCGTACGAGTTTGATTCATTGACATCAACTTATAAAATTAAGATAAAAATATGAAATAAAACAAATCCCATTTAAATGAGATGGAGATCTCAATTTGTTTTAACTCCATTGTCATGTTTATAACATGTTTTTACCTGGAACTTACGCTTTCAAAAAATAGCAATAACACAACAGTCTCCAATTAAGTCTTAATCTGGTTGGTTCTGATTCTAAATTTGCTAAAATCTGGCATAAAGCATTAACAGAAGTTGGCCCATTTCGCAAGTGGGTTCCAGCACCCACTCCCTTACTGGAGAGATTGTAGCAACCACTGGAAATTGATTTCTTTGCATTTTTTTTTCAAAAACACCCTTTTTACCTAACAGATCTATAAAACTACTCTGGCATAAATGAAACAGTACATATAGACTACATTCATTTTCATTATCATAAACTATGGCACTAAACAAGCAATGCGGTTGGAGGATAAAAGAGGGGAGGAAGAAGAAAAAGGATACTTATTAAATACAATAATTTAGTGGATTAAAATAATAATAATAATAATAATGTGAGCAAATAAAATGGAATTGAACCAAATCTTTATGTGCTTGGATGATCCGGTAAGCGTTTGAGGTCCATTTCGACTTGATGGATTGTCCATTGCATATTTTCCAGTTTCTGTAAGGAAATGTTTACTGTGAGTTTCCACAAGAAATGAAAACAAATGGTGTTTGTAAGCTATTGTTACCTTCACAATGTCGTGATACTGCCTTGCAATGTTATCAAAGCGAGGATCAACACCTTGATATTCACGAAGGCGTGTGACCTGACAAGAAGTTAAAATGCACAGATTGTAAGTGAAAACATGGAATGAGATAAACTACCTAAAGACAAAAAGAGTACATGATATTATCTCTTAGCTAGGATTGGCTTGGGGGAACATATGCTGTAGTCTTTGCTTTTGAATGGCTAGAGCTGTCAGAAATATGATCATGAAACAAATGCAGAACAGGTTTTCTACTTCCCTTTGTTTTATCATCACAAGGTAAAGAGATGAATATACCCTCTCTTATCCAAACAATTCCCAACAGAAAAGAACAGATAAATCTGCAAAGCTGACAGGGTTTATTAACCATTTCATAAATTTATATTATAAATACTATGTCTGCACGTCCATAAATTTTTGGCAATCTTAAACGACAAAACACAAAGAATGATTTGTCATAATGTATTTTATTACAGTAAAACATAAGAAACAGAACAAACCGCTTTATTGTATGCAACCGAAGCTTCTTCTGTAGCCTCAACAAGAAATTTCCTGACAAACAAGGGTAAAAGGCTGATCAAAAATCCTAAAACAGAAACATATACCAAATATACAAATGAGAGTTTCATAGTTAAGTACCTTATTTTATGCAGGGCTGGTATTGATTCCTGAGTATAAGTTCCAAGCAGGAGTACGTGCTCCAAAACCCTAAGTAGGTTAATGAACATATTACAAACTACTAACAAAAAGACTACCAAAGTAATGCGTTCAGACATTTCAGTTCAGAAGTATATAACAGATTTTAATTGCACATTCCAATCAATATATCAAAAAATTCTAACTATGAAACGTTATGCAGCTCAAATGTCACAAGAAAGAACAAAAGCCAGAAATTAGTGCAACTAACCTTAGTTTTGCACTCATGGTTTCACACCTTTTACACAGCCAAGTTTTTTGAAGTTCATCCTGCAGATAATTTGGCAGTAAGTTTAGAGGTCACTTAGAGAAGGAAAGAAACAGAATGGTAAAAATTGAAATAACAAAGAAGTGCTAGTGCAGATATATTTGAAATGTAGAATGCTTACATATTTATGTTGATGTTGCAACTTCAAATCTTTGACAAGTTTAATGAGCACTCCAAGTATTTGCTCTAAGACCTTGCAAAATGAAATTATTTTACACAGTAGATATTATTACAAAAAGCACATGTCCACTAAAAAGCAAGATATCATATAATATAAGGCAAACTTTTGATGACACAAAGAGCCAATAAAATATATGAGTTTCTCTTCTCCCACATTGTAATATTCTGAAAATTTTCTATCAGCAGAGTACAGATCTTCCCGCAAAGCCGCTTCTTCCCTTTCAATCTCTTCAATTATCATCTTGACCCTAATAAAATAAAACATAGTTGAGCATCCCACATAAGTGAGATTTAAATTCCTAATCAAACAATAATGTGAATGGTTTCACAACTAAGGGTAACCCAAACCTTTCTGGAAGACGTGCAGGTGATGAGTGATTACCAGAAGATGAATCTGAAACAGAAAAGAAGCTTAATATTAAGCACACAACGACTGCACATAACAGGCCACTTGAGAATTAACACAGCTGTTTGTTCAACCATAAATTTTGAGTATGTCACCCATAGCCCAATCATTTTATACTGGAAGTATCAATCCAATTATTCAGTACCACAGCTGATCTGGTCACTGTAAACTTATATCACAAACAATTGTAAGCTCTCATATCCACAGTCTCATGCACAAATTAAAGATAAAAATCTGATTTTTCTCACAGAATGTTAAAAAGGATGGAATAGATTTCCCCATAAAGTAGACACAAAAACACACTATGTAATTTTGAAACAATCAGAAGTCTCATAATCAAGGAAAAAACTGAGTAGAGGTTGGGGTAAATGATACTACCAATGTCATCAATGAAGGCATCAGCCAACTTATCACATTTAGCTTTCAGTCGAGCCTCGATCTCATGAGAAACAGATATCTGGTATTCTGCCATATCCTGCAACATCAAATTCACGGGATCAGAGATTCAGATGAAAGTTTCAAATGTTCCGCATCATATATAAAAGAATTACTTAATCTCAAGCCTTGTCAGAACAGGAACATTAAATAAACAGAAACTGAAGGGAACAAATTAAGAAAACCTTATATTCCATTAAGGCATGGGGCATGGGATTACATACAATGGATAATGGAGTTTGTTGGAGCTGAGTTTGCCACAAATAAGTAGGTGTTATGCCGAGAAACCGATTAGGAACACCACCAACTCCAAGGTCGGCATCACTAGCAGTAAGAGCATTGTTCCCACCAGGGATGCTGTTCATGGAACTATTGGTGTAATTTATTGAGTTAGAGCTTGAGCTGATTGTGACACTGGTACTTGTACTATCAAGCGAGCTACGTGACATTGTACTCCATTTTTCGATTTCATCCTCAAGAACTTCCCCATCTTTTGATATAAGTGGAAGCCTTAGTTTTTGAGCTGCTTCTGCAACGACCAACCGGTGCTCTAAAGTCTCGTAAACCTAAATTTGCAGTAAATAAATTAATGGTTCTTGATGACTCTAAATTTGCATAAGTTAACCTAATAGACCAGATCCAATGTACCTCCATTGCATGTTCAAGCAACAATGAGTTTTTCTCAGTCATGATTAGCTAGCAAGTGCACAATCATTGCCAAACATTACATGTACACAAGCCCTTTTGAAATATATATCTTGTGATATCACATAGTATACATTACATCAAAAACCTAAAACCTACATTCATATTTATTGAAAGTGAATCAATCATATAAGACAACAATTGCAACAAGCATGGACAAATCATTCATTTCTTTCATTCAAGTAGAAATAAACAGAAACTAGTTTTATAAATTAAAACCTGAGGAATGTTCTTTAAACCAAGTTGCGAGTATATTCCTTGAACGTCACGAAGGCCTCCCATATTGGCTACCGAAACAGCATGTTGATATCCTTCCACCATAGCAATCGCTTCGTAGTATATTGCCTAAATTAATCGAGCCACAAATATACATAAAAAGGTCTCTTTGAAATGCAGCAAATATTTCACTAACAATCAGCTGAAAGTTTGTGCAAGTTTTTACAACGATAAATACCAAACAAAAACTGAAAAATTACCATGGCTTCCAAATAGCGCAATCTCTCTCTAGACATTTCCTCTCTTGCCTGCAAAAATTAAGTTATCAATCTTAGAATTCAGCATCCCAACAAGTTAGAAATAAAAACTGGCATGTATTCCTTTCTCCAATTTTTTTCATACATCCATAATTTAATTAACCAATTTAAAATTCAGAAATTCCAACAGATGAAAAGCCAAATCTATGGAAATATAATGAGCGAGGGAATGTACAAGCTGTAGATCATAGTAAGTTGATTTGGAAACGAGAGAACCATCGGAAGCCAAGCAGTGGCGCTCCAGCAGATCAATCACTTGGCTCACTTCTGCCGGCAGGTTCTGATCTCCGCCTTGTAAACCCTTCACCATTTCCCGCAAGACTATGCTGCTGTTTTTCCGCTGGGTGGTTGATTCTAGGCTTACTCTGGAAGGTAATTGTGAACTGAACTGAAGACAAAGGGATGCCGGCCGTGGAAACTTGAATTTCAATTCAAGCAAGCAGGTGAAAGGGAGATGGTTGTCACTTTACTAAAATGCCCCCAGCATACATACATCATACGATACATACATATTCTGAATCACAATTCGATAATTAGTTTCTAAAGAAAATCTCTTACTTATAATAAGTCGAAGGTGTAATTAGTAAATTCGCCGACATCCCCAACTCTTCAAAATACCAAATTCATGAATTTTCATGTCTGGCTTTCGATTTGATTTTGAGCTGAAAATCTTACCAATCTGTTCATTTTAAGCGGCAAATTTGATGGAAAGAAATGAAGCTATGACGAACAAAGTAACTTCTTTGAAGAAACTCGATTTAAATCCCAGTAAATATCCCTCTTTTTCCTTTTTTTTTATAAGCAATTCATGAATTTACTCTTCAATTGCAGCTGAATATTCACAAAAGTACTCCAACTTCTCTTTGTTTTTACTTTCTTTCTTGAATTTCTCTGTGAAGTTGTAAATTTGACGAAACGAAACGTGCCTACGAAGAATGTAACAGCTTCTTTCGAGAAACTCGATTTGAATCCCAGTAAGTGTTTCTTTCTGTGTATAAGAATGTCTAAAATTCATTGAATATGTAAAATTAACGTGCCAATTGAAAGGTTCCAAATTGATTTCTACAAAATTTACTTGTTATTTTTGTCGTGTTTGTGATATATATGCTCTGTTTGGTTGCTTGGATGGTGATCGAAAAATATTATACGGTCTGGCACTTTCTGGAAATAACGAGATTCAACTTGATCGAAGTTTTTAGCTTCTGTAATGGAACTTTGAATTATTTATTTTGTGTGCAAGAATATAAGTATTAATAGTGCAATAGTGCAATTCAATGACGAAGTTAAAATAATGCACTCATATGTCTCTACAATGTGCAGGGAAGACCTTTAAGGTTGCTTCTGAGATGTCAGTTAAGTTGTAATTTTGTGAACTTATTTGTTGAGGTTTCTTGATGACAGGACTACATCGTGAGAAGGCTAAACCTCCAAGTTTGGTGTGCCTGTGTCTGGGAGTTGTTGGAAGGTATTTGGAAGACATTATTGGAGATTTGGATGAGATTGCGGTCAGCTTTCCTGCAGATATCAAGGTTGTCTATTGAAGTAGCTTCCTTTGCTTTTTCTTTGTTTTCTTGTAATTTGAGGAGAGGGAGGATGCAAGGTCTTTGATTTGTTTTCATATACTGTTCTATGTATTCATTCAATTTGTGAGGCGGTTATAGTATTAGAGGGTTTTAATTGTTGCACTTCAAGTTTTGTATATAAACTTTTATTTGAAAACAATTTGTTTATATTTTCTAATGTTTGAATCCATGTCATTGAATGACAGATGGCAATAACCGTAATTGCCCGGAGAAGAAAGTTACTATCTGATGACGTTATCATTTCTTTAGCTGACAGTTCCTGGGAAATTCTTGACGTTTCCGGTTCAGATGTTTCTGATTCTGGTTTAGCCAAAGTGGTTGAAGTGTGCAAATCTCTGAGAGCAGTGGATTTAAGGTACAGTGTTTTGAATCTTCAAAAGAATCTCTAACAAAGAACAAGCTAGTTTCAAGGTTCAACAAAAAGTAAAATTTTTAGATGGAGGATTGCAATTCTATAGGACTAGCCATCAGACTTGGTTTCATGTAAGGATAAGCTGAACAAATGGGATACTTAAAAGTCATATTTCTCATCCCACAAAGTTGATAACCTATGATTTCTATTTTCTCTCTTTTTCATGATGCCTCTTGAGTCAGAAATTAAAGTAAAAATAAAAAATAAAAGGTTATTGATGATCTTACAGGTAACTTGTTTTACAGTCCTCAATACAGGTTTGTGGATCCTAATATAATGCATGATCTCTTAATATAGCACTTGGTAATCTATTCCATTTTTATCTGATGATGATTTATTTAGTGTTTATATTCTCTATTTATAGTTTTCTCATAAGTTTGATTATTGTTTCTGACCAACAAATGGTTGGCTAACCAAATATTGCACTGTTAAACTTCCATTTTTGTTTTAGAACTCTGTAATTATATTAATGTTGTTTCAATGCAGCCGGTGTGACAAAATTACTGTTGCTGGTGTTTCTGAACTTCTTCAGCACTGCCATTCATTAGAAATATTGAGATGCGGGTACAGTATCTACCCGAAATGTAATGAAAATTTGTATTCTGAACACGAATTTATGCATATACATTTTTCTACTTTTGAGCTTTTAGATATGCAGTTGTTCTGTGTTTCATACATTTTCTCCACATAATTTTTAAATTATTCTCAAGTTTTGAAACAATAAACAAACTAGAAGATAAAAGAGAGAGCAATGCATGAGAGCTTTATATGAATAGATTAAGTAATAGGTTAGAAGTTTTGTAGTTGCATGAAATTTATATATCATCTCATTAGCAAGTAGTCAACATTACAACAGGAAATGAACAAAAGTTCTGATTTTCAAGCATACAACTTTATAGGTAATATTATAATGTTTATTCTATCATGCGTTATCTAGTATGCCCAGGATTTTGGGGTTTTGACTAGGATACAAACATTACAACAGGAAATGAACAAAAGTTAATGTTGCAGAGGATCACCATGGAGCGATTGCACTGCACGTAGATGCTTGGGTATTTTGAAACCAAAGCTGAATGACGTGGAGGGAGATTCCTGGGAGGAACTTGTTAACACAGAGATTGGTCATGGTGCACGGTCACTGCGCTGGTTTGTGTGGGTACGACAATCTATCTCTATTTGTACATGAGATCAATTCTCTGGTCTATGCTTCTCTATCTTGCAAGTTTGTTCTTTCCTTCTTACTATTTATGGAGTAGGACAACTGTGTCAACTTGTCATGTGCTACACAAAGCACACTGACTAATGCTGATTAGAAGTTGAATTTATTTTTAGAATAAATGGATGGTGGCATTTATGTATGTATGATTCACAAGAACATGGTGTCAGTTGATTGGGAATTGGCCAATGTAAGCTATTGCCTGCACTCGTATGTATTCTCTTTTTTGATGTTTCTGATTCAAGTGAAGGATTTTGGCCCCTGCTTACTAGTGAGGTTTCGTTTCCAGAAACTCATTCATTCATCTTTATTTGCAGCCGAAGATTGACAAAGATTCATTGGAGATGTTGTCCACTGAATGTCCTCGTATTATTGTAAATCCCAAGCCATCTCCTTTTGGTTTCAGAGGATTTGAAGTTCCCAGGGAAGCATTTCCGGATATCACATTGGATGATCCCTTTATCAAGGATATTGATTCCAGCACGTGGGCAGTGTCTTGGCATACACCAAGGACCATATCTTCATCTCTTTTGAGTCCCAATGAGTTGTCCATGGCCGAAAAATTCAGACTAGCCTTTGTGGAAAGGGACACACGGTTGGCACCAAAGCGAGCTAAGAATGCAAGGCAACATCAGCGTCGTGCAGAGAGGGAGTGGATGATGACAAACTCAAGTGCCAAGGCAATGGCTCTGGCTTCGAAAGCTAGCAAATCTCTTAGTAGTCGGAAGTAGAGTTTGGAATACTTTGATATGCTGTATTCCCGAGAAATGTTATCCGGTTTTCTTGGTGATTGTTTTGTTTTTCTTATCTTTTTACGTCAAATGCAAATTATAAGTCTGTGAAATATTTTAGCTGTGGCAGATAGCTCGTTTTGAAATACGGAAACTTGCTCTAAAAGCCTGGATGATTCATTCTTCTTTATTGTACTTCCGAAAACAAACATATCTACCTAATTAGACACCAATTTTCACCATCGCAATCGTGAGCCAAAGATCTGATAGACTGCAATAAGCAATTTTTATGTTGAATTGATTAGGAGTTTTGTAGCTGTTCACTTATTAATTTATTTGTGCTGGAATTGAATTCTCAGTTAGTGTCAAAGCTGGGCTAACTTATTCATCGTCTCATACATGGGTTTGCAATGAAGGTAACAAAGACAAATCTCAGATTCTGGGTGCCTCCATCATCCATGGTCGAAACATTGTTTCCACAGCCGGCTGTTTTATAACCATGTTTGGAGAGAGAATTATAATTTAATTTTGCATTGCCTCATAGGTCTTGATGCCTTGGGATCTTTAATTAGTTAATAAAATTAGGTTTTTTATTCACAGTCCTGATGTGAATGGTCAGACCAATTAACCCGCTACCACCAGCAAGCTTCGGAAATATACAACAGAAAAAACAACACGAACATAATATACATGACGAGTTCGATGGACTAAAATCAAATTCATCATGCCATTTCCAGTTGCAATTTCAAGGAGTCTAACCCCAAACCTAAAAAAAGAAAAAGAAAGAAAGAAATTGACGAGAGAACTACACCAAAGGAAACCTAATCCTATTTTTGAAAGAGAAAAAAATGTAAATAAACAATGTACTTCATTCAGATTATTATGAACCTCATCCAACTTAAAAGTCGCAGAAAAAGAGTGAAAGTAAAGGGGGCTGAATCTAAGCTCGAGTATTTACTGTTTAATCAGATTTCGGATGACATAGGGGAGAATGCCACCATGGTCGAAATAGGCCAGTTCCACCTACAGATCAGATTGAATTTCAGACTCGGTCGAAACAGAGAACAAAAATGAATAAACAGAGACTTGGAAGGAGGAATGCAGCGAAAATACCTCTGTATCGAAGCGAGCTGTACACGTAAAGGATTTCCCAGTGTCAGTTGTGACAATAACATCTTGGCTGGGTCTTATCTCAGTGACTTTGCTCGGCAGGTCTATTGAGTAGCGCTCATGACCGGTTAATCCTAGCGTTTCTGCATCCTCACCAAGCTTGAAGCATAGAGGAATGATTCCCATGCCGACAAGATTACTGCGATGAATTCTCTCAAAGCTCTTGGCAATCACAGCTTTCACTCCCTGACAAAGTTGTTAAGTTTGTCAAGGAAATAGGGCTACAGAAGACCAAGTTCCATGATTGTTGAAATAGGAAGGGTAGGAAAACTCACCAGAAGCATTGGACCCTTGGCAGCCCAATCTCGAGAACTGCCACTTCCATACTCAGCTCCAGCTAGAACAATGGTATCCTGACCGGCGGCCTTGTACCTCTGCAAGTACCATGACATTTAAAAATAAATCGTCAGAAACAGATCTGCTACCATCTGGTACCTACTTGAAACTAGTTTAACATCCAAAATCAGTCTGGACTGTCTGGTGTTGCTCACCATTGCTGCATCGAAAACATAAAGCTTCTCTCCAGTTGGAATATGAACTGTTTTTGGGCCTACTTCTCCATTCAAAAGCTTGTTGACAAGACGAATATTGGCAAAGCTGCCCCTGGCCATCACTTCATCATTGCCCCTACGGCTACCATAAGAATTGAAATCCGTGTGATCCACTCCACGCTCAAGAAGATACTTTGCAGCAGGGCTGTCCTTGTGGATACTTCCTGCTGGGGAGATATGATCGGTAGTTATGCTGTCACCAAATTTAAGCAAGCAGTAGGCATCTTTCACTCCATGAGGACCTGGTGGCTCCATGGTCATATTCTTGAAATATGGAGGCTCATGAATGTAGGTTGAATTTGGGTCCCAAGAGTAAAGAGTAGAAGTGGGAACGGAGAGCTGATTCCACATCGGATTACCCTTTGTGATAGCCTCATAAGTGCTCTTGAACATACCAGGCAAAACACTAGATTGAACAACCTACAACAAAAATCTCTCAATTTGAGGCCAAACAATATGACAAACTAATATACTTTCTCTAAATCACAACATAAATTACCTCTGCAATTTCTTCATTACTAGGCCATATATCCTTAAAGTACACACTCTTTCCATCCTTCCCCATTCCAATTGGCTCCTTATCAAAGTCTATATCAACCTGAAAATGTAATAATAACTAGATAAATAAAAGGATTACAGAAATTTATTTCTAGAAGGATGATAAGATAATAGCAAGTGCAAAACATATCATGTAATTAGCATAAAGGTTTCCAGTTCTAGATTGTAAATGTCCTTGTTTGCAAATAATTAGCTTCATAACATAAAGACCGTGACAGATTTGTAAGACACTTTGACCAGTAACTAAACCAGATGCAAAGACTTTTGCATCAAGACCCCAATCACTATTGTGATTGGCAAGGGCACCTTGTAGGCAGTAAGAATCAGAAAGATGATATCACTAGTATTTAGATACTTACGGTGCCAGCAAGGGCGTAAGCAACAACTAATGGAGGCGAAGCAAGGTAGTTAGCTCTTGTCAAAGGATGTACACGACCTTCAAAGTTCCTATTACCAGAAAGCACAGCTGCTGCAACAATGTCTGCAGAGGAACGGGTAAAATAACCAATGAAGAATTAGCTTCACAACACAGAAATGCCACTTCATAAACTGCTGCAAATCTGATGCAAATGGTTTGAAAGTTGATGTGCAGCCACATCAGAACTTCGTGCAAATTTTACATACAATCTAATTGCTTCTAAAAAGTAATAAAGATTATTTGACAGTTCTACCATTTTCTGAAATTGCAGTAGAAACTGATTCATCTAGTTCTCCAGAATTTCCAATACAAGTTGTGCAGCCATAGCCAACAATGTGAAAACCTTGCTGGTTCAAGTACTTTTGCAGGCCACTACATACATCAAAAAGAGAACCATACATAACTTGTATAGAAGAAAAATGAAAAGTGTAACTGAGCATTCATGACAAACCTCTGGAGCAGATACTTCGTAACAACACCAGAGCCAGGTGCAAGGCTTGTTTTGATCCACGGCTTAACCTAGCATATTATAATGTCAATTAAATATTAGAAATCCATACCACCCAAAATTCATTCCCCAATGAAAGACAGTCCACCACAATATATTCGTAGCACTAAATATTATCAACTCCGAAAGTACCAAAATTGCATGAAAAGACCATCTGTGTAAGCACTAAAACTAACCTCCAAACCTAGTTCACAGGCCTTTTTAGCCACAAGACCAGCCCCAAGCATGACACTAGGGTTTGATGTGTTTGTACAGCTGGTAATGGCTGCAATCACAACACTGCCGTGCTTAAGTTCAGCAGGTTGTCCACGAAATGAAAATTTTGCCAATTTATCCTGCTCTTGCTTGGGTACAGCAAAACCCTGCAATAGATGAACGAATTATAATATAAAAGAACAAACAAATAATTATAATTTAGTTACAGCTGTTATCACAACCAAACTACAAAACCCTACATATATTCATAGCAAGCTTGATTCTATTGCTGTTTATTTAGATGTTCCATCTGAGGATAGACTAATGAATAATGAAGACTAGAACACTTATAGAGGTATAAATTCTCAGAACAAAGAAAACTACAAGAAACAAAAAAAAGGGGGAAAAAGTGATCAATCCATCACAAAGGATGTTTGCAACTCACCTTGAATCCAACTTGATTATCAAGACATGCATGCCAATCAGCCTTCATGTCTTTCAAAGGAACTCGGTCATGAGGCCTGTTATGAAGCATAATAATGAACCATTGATTAAATGATACAGCAAAAGATGCACTATGAGTCAATAGAAATTGATTCCTAAGCTGTAATAATAAAGATACCGCTTTGGTCCTGAAATACAGGGCTCAACATCAGCCAGATCCAACTGCAGATATGATGAGTAAGCTCTTGCTTGTTGAGGCTGTATAATTATAATACACACTTGAATCAGATCTGACATGATTATCATCAGCTAGAAGTAACAAAAATGACAGGAATGGAAAAGGGTTACCTCATTGTAGTCGACAAACATTTTGTTTGCACGCAAATATGTTTCGATCATTGACACCTGAAGCATAAAAAAAGAAAAGTCACATCATTTTTGTACGAGCTATTCAGTAACATACAATAGCACCTTATCACAAAATATAATAACATATAAAAAGGAAATAAACTCACTGTCTCGTTGCTTCTTCCGGTTAACTTAAGATACCGCAATGTAACATGATCTACAGGAAAGAAGCCCATAGTGGCTCCATATTCAGGAGACATATTCGCAATAGTAGCCCTATCAGCCAGTGACAGTTCACCCATGCCTTCACCTATTTATACATATACAACTGAATTAGAATTGTACATAGTTAAAACAGACTTCAAGGAGTCTGAAAAAAATTCTTTTTGTACAAATCCTCAATTAATATACCATAAAACTCGACAAATTTGCCAACAACTCCATGCTTCCTCAACATTTGTGTGACTGTCAAAACCAAGTCAGTAGCTGTAACACCATCATGCAATTTGCCAGTCAACTTGAATCCAACAACACCAGGCAAAACCATGCTCATAGGCTGTCAATTTTGTGCAGTACAGGATTAGAAAAACAAAGTCACACTGTTAGGCATGCATCAGGCGACTAACGGTAAATGTGCATTCAACAGCGTATTTATGTCAAAGCAAAGAAAGTTGAAGGGTAGGAAAGGCTCGATGAAGTAAAAGCAAAAACAAAGACGCCTCCACATAGGTGTTCTTAATACATTTTCTTTGATGAACAAGAAAAAAGCTAAATCAGTTCCCAAATTTAAAAAAATAAAATAAGGTAGAAGAATATGGGTCCAGCACACTCTGCACCACTAGAATCAAAAAACTATCTACAACAAGTCACCAGATAGACTCCAAATACCTGACCAAGCATTGCTGCTTCAGCCTCAATTCCTCCAACTCCCCAACCAGCAACTCCCAACCCATCAATCATAGTTGTGTGGGAATCAGTACCAACTACACTATCAGGGTAGAGAATGCCATCAATGTTAAAGACAACCTGTCCAAGGTATTCCAAGTTAACCTACAAATTTAATGAGAGTTATATAGAATCCATTATGACTTGCAACATATTAATTATAATAAATGTGAACATTCAGGACCAAGATGCAAATTCAAGTACATAGTTCACAGGCCATGTCACTACTAAAAGCATGCAAGACAAAGGCCCTCTGATCTCAAATGTAAGGTGTACATACAGTGAGATGCAGCAATTGACAAGCATATTGAAATGTGTTAATACGAAACTACAGTAAGAAATCCATTGCATATAACTTCTTTACCTGGTGAACAATTCCAGAGCCGGGAGGCACAACTAGCATGTTGTGGAAAGCAGATGAACCCCATTTAAGGAAAGCAAATCTCTCTTCATTCCTCAGAAATTCATGTTCCATGTTTGCCTGTACTGCATTTTCCGAACGTGCTACATCAACCTGAACTGAATGATCTATGACAAGATCGACTGGAACCTGAATGCAAACGTGATAGATTAGACATTGCGAAAGAAAAAATATATCACATGCCAGGAAAGTACTGATGCAAAGTCCAGTGGTGCAAGTGTCCCAAAGTGACACCAAATTCCATGCTTAATCATAATCACAAACCAATGGGTTGATCTTCTTGGGTTCACTGTCAAGATTTTTCATAGCATCTCTCATACAAGCCAGGTCAACTACAGCGGGCACTCCAGTAAAATCCTGATGAAGAAAACAAAAGCTTCACTAAGTGGAATTCATGTTTAATGATTAAAGCTAAAATAATCATTGAACTTATTCCACTAACCTGCAAGAGAACACGAGCAGGCTTGAAGGGTATTTCTACTTGCTTGGGTGAAGTATTTTCCCAATCAATAAGCTTTTCCACGTCATCCTTGGTAACTTGGAAATTGTCACAATTACGTATAACAGATTCCAAAAGGATTCTTATCGAGTAAGGCAGTCGATCTGCAGGATAAGAAAAGAGCAGATAATAAATACATAAAAAGATATGAATAAGCATGCAGCAGTTTAAAGCCTGATCCATGCCAATTTTTCATCTGATATAATGTCAAATAAAATATACACTTATCAGAATTTACCAAACATAAAAGCATACAAGAAGGTCAAAGAGAATATGTAACTTGGAACATAAATCATAGCGTAGATTATTAAAAACCACCCAAAAAGAATGTATCATTGTACCAGTACGATGTGTTGGACGTACATACCAATTCTCGGATCATTTAAAGCAGGTAAGCTGTAGAATTTTCCAAACTCTCCACCCCCAGGCTTGGGAAGACTGGTGAGTATTTTATTGAAAGCATGTTCGGGAGCTGTATGGAAGAATAAACAAGTTAAACAAAAGTCTTAACTGATAATCAAATTCATGTCTCATAATTTATTTACTTCTTAAAAAGACATGTAGTGTAAATTAATTTACTCATTACCCAGTAACTCGTTTCCATTTCCTTTCATCTTTTCATCAACCAAACAGAAAACACTCCAATCATCATAAATACCAGCTTTTCATCAACTTTAACCAGAAAACAGAAAATTTCACGAAAGTGTTTCCCTTTGCCACCATTATCTAGTCAAACGAATGAGAAAACTACTCCGTGCACCGAAAGATCAAACTTCTATCAGGTGCAACCACAAACTCGAAAAGCTGCTAAAGAATTCAACCTCATTTCCCGCCATTTCTCATAAACTCAATAGAAAACACTCCAACATCATCAAAACACCGCTTTTAAGGAAATTCAACCAAAATGACACAAAACTATTCATCCACGCGCAAAACTAACTTAATAATATTCACTAAACCAAAAACTTTTTTTTTAATAAAATCAATCACAAACTCACAACACTAATTAACAATTCATGCAGACACACGCACGCACCCATAGTAGCGATCTTTCGCTCGAAACGCTCCAGAGCAGGACCGGAGATCCTGGCCTGGGCGCGAAGGCTGACCGGCGACCGCCAGTCGACGCCATGGCTCCACCTAAGCGCCGAGGTGAAGCTCAAAAACCGGCACTTATGGTTGACAAATGAAACGCAAGACTGAGACGGCGAGCAAGCAGATGGTGCCGTTTTACATAAAGCAGGTGAAAACTGAAACGACGAAGAGAATCTCGAAACGGACGAGGACGCAAAGCGTGCCCGAGAAGTTGAAGAACCCGGAATATGCATTACAATATCGTTTCTAACAAAATTAGTTAACCGAAATAAAACTTAGTCGATTAAGAGAAGCTAATAGAGAGAGCATATGGCGGCAGCTCCTGCAACACGAGGAGCGAAAACGAGGGAGGCGAATTTGAGTGGAGAGTGGTTTATATAGGTGTTGGACTGAGGGCGTGAACCGTTGGATGGGAAATGGACGGTGAAGATGGAGCCTGACGCCGGTTTGACCTTTGACATTTGGCTTTGTTTTTGTATTTTTATTCACAACGCACGATGGATTCGATCAGGATTACTATGTCGAGAATGGAATGATTTTCCCTGATTTTATTTTATGTTTTCGTCAGTGACAGTAGTTCTCAGAGAGCGCGGCGTACGTACACCTCACTCGGGCGCGTGGTTGTCACCACCGTCATTAATTATTATGGATTTTCTATTTGAGGATTTATTCGTAACAAGAGTATGTTGGTTTTGTCTTCAACTCCATTTCATGTGCTTAGCTTAGAACAAGTAGAAATCCCAGCCCACGAAGACTCGCTCTATCGACTTCTGTAAGGGATGAAAGAATGATATTCTCTTTAATTTTCATGGCTGGTGATGAGATGAGATAAGAATTATCGGGAGTGATAGTGACTAGGGGTATCTAGAAAGATAATCAGTTGGGCAACGGGGCTTTTGTTCTTTCGTAGGTGGCATCTTTTTATCTGGTGCTTTCTAGGACCGTCGACGTGGGCAGCACTGGCGCGAGCATTTTCTCGAACATGGAGCATGCACCCCACTCTGTGGAGCTTAGCTTCTTCTTTGTTTACAGGAACGTTGACTTTAAATAGACAGGGCAGTTGTTGTTACGCATCTCTTCCCTACGGCCTATGGGCAACAATAATGTGGGGTAAAAGGCAAAAGTCCAAACTCCCGAGGGACTTGGTCTTGAGACTTTGAACAGTCTTAAAAGGACATTGCATTATACTATTCACCCAAAAGTGAGACAATTTGGGGTCAATCGTTGATCATCAACTGTTGAAAGCCAAAAGAGGCAATTTGGTTAGCTCTTCAAAGACAGCAATGTCTGACAAGTAGCAGTTGACAATTGTTTTTAACCATACGCAAAATTACAATATCCACTCTTCAGAATTAATAACACAGCATGCAAAGTCTTCTTATTATCCCCACAAAATTATACAGTTAAAAAAAGAATTGAGCTTAACTTTGCATACCTGGTGATGTCACAGCCACCTACAAAAATTTCCAAAAGCAGTTTTGAATCGAAAAAATGATGTCTACTTGATAAAGAATGTGTGTCTCAAGAGTACCGCAAAACTAAGCTTTATCAGGCAATGATGCATTTCATCACTTAAGTTGAATCCCATTAACACATTAGTGAACCGGAGCATCATGGTGATAACCATAGAGATGATATTAAGGAAGTCTATTATGGGGTCACAGTTATCATGTTGGAGGTTGCCATGACCCTGGCCCGAAGGATTCGCCAGATCCTGTTGGTTCCGAAGACCTGAAAAGAAGGTTTAAAAATAAACTATTGCTTTACTAGGCACATGCAGCAAATTCATGGTAAATTGTGGAATTGTCTTAAAATCTTCCATGTATTTCATGGTTTTGAGAAGAGAAAAGAAAAATCAGAATGAAGTCATCAGACTTACTCTGGCACTGGTTTTGATTTCTCTTCCTCTGTTTGTTTGGTTCTGTAAATATAATTTGTGAAATTAGAGCAGGAAATGTGCGGAGAGGGAGAACTGGAGCAGACTGCACAGCAAATAAAAAGTGTCAAGTGGGCCAAAGGGAAAGCAGAGTAGGATCTTTGGGGGTACCCACCTTACACCATCCTTTGCATCAGAAGCTTCTTGAAGTTTGTCAACTATAAGAATCAACCAAAAGAAGATTAAACATTTTCAGTACCAAAGACACAAGTTATCTTCTACTACAGAAGAAAATTTACAATAAGCAGATATAGAAGTCGAAAATTAGGAGCTATAGCTAAAGCAATCAACACATTCACTGATTTGTAACTCAGTGCTCTACAGAACCAAGAACCAAGAAATGAGAACCAAGTTACTGTTCTTGAATGAATCTCACAGACCAATAAGGTCATTTAAAAGCCGGGCATAATTTCCAGTTCAATAACACTCGGGATTTACTTTGAACTTCTGGATTTATCTAATTTGTCTTTTTGGTTTGTTTAGGGGTTAAGTCTCATAGTAGGTTTCTTTGGATCACTTATTTTATTTCCTTCTGTTTGCTGCTGATCTGTGTCACATGTCCACTAAGCTTCAACACAAATTAGCTAGTCTGGCTACAAGAATCCTTTACTTGAACATTCAAGATAGAATTGAGCTACTACAAATTCACAAGGATGTTTTCTGGAGCCCCAATATAAATAAAAGGCCAGTTGACATTGCATTGAAGTTTCAGGAACTCCTTTCAATCAAATGATACATTTTGGTAGTCTTGAAATATAGTCTTGGACTGTTGCAACATAGCAGCAAAAGAATTAAGTACCTTCTGAAGCATATGGAAACTGACAAATGAAACTTTTCAAGTCTGGACCAGCAACTTTACCTATAACAAAGGAGTTTTATCATGAAATATTGCACGGCAGAATGATTAACAAGTATATATTTCAAGTATGCAACTTGTGCTTGTGGCTTTAGGAATGCTACCTTCTCTGGCTCTCTTTTCCTCCTCTTTCTTGAGAACTGTGCAAAATAGAAACACTGTTTGTCATCGTCTTTTAAAATGTAGAGATAAATCAGATCAGTTTAAGAAATTATCACAGTAACTACACATCAGCACCATTCAAATATGCAAGGATGTCAAATCATGAGGAAGGAAAAATAGGGAAGATAAGGAAAACAAAGACTGAACTGGTTTAAACAACTTCCACATTTTAAATACAGAGGTATGAGAACTGTAAGTCCAAAATTAATCAGAAATTACTACAAGGAAAAATCTATCAAAGCCTACAAGATGTCCTTCTATAGTCAACATTTTACCAGTTTAATCATACTGGTGAGTCCAGGGAAGGAATTATGGGCCATGCTGTCTTCCCATAACTTTGGTTAATATGAAAGAATGAAAGACCACTGGAAAGCCATGAACTAATACAGTAGAAAGAGTTAGAATTGAACATATTTCTGAATATAACTTCATACTTTCTTTGGAAGTCAATGATTATTAAGGACCAATTTTGGTAGAGAAAGATCTATGAATTAGGAACGAATTGCAAATGATGAGATTATTAACACCATTAGCTTGGCAAAAGTAGAGGCATTAAACAAAAATGTCAAGTGACAGTGCTGATGACACATATGAGCAACATTGAGCTTAACATGTTCACGCCTTGCTTCCAGCTCAGCCATTTCCTGAAGAGAACCAAGTAATATTTTTATACATTGGTAGAATATTTCAACCAAGATCTCTTCAAACAGAATTTGACCAGTAAGAAAGCATGTGTTCGAAAAATAACCAACCAAAACTACTCATCACTAATCTATTATTGTTTTTCTGATGGATCACGTATAGGATAGATGATTGAGAAACATAAGAAAATCAGTGTCTAGTTTGCCTCTGGTGTAGGAGCCTTTTTTCTCTACCCATTCAGCCAACAAATCCATTCAACTACAATAATCAAAATTGCAAGCAACTGTTGTATGTAAGAAACAAAAAAGGCCCAAACACTAGCAACTGAAAGTTTGACCTGTCTACCAACTCAAGTATATTCTGTTTCATGATTAAAATTATGTTTAATGCAAAAAGGAACTTAACATAAATAAAAAATTACATCATTTCAATGCACTTCATAACCAGGAGAAAAATGTACTCAAGCTAGTCAGTCAAAGAATTGGGAACACGTTCCCGGAACTGAGGTTGGATCCTGCTCCCCTTTGAACACCACCCATCTTTTCTCCTTCACTAGCACATCAACAAAACCACTGACATAAGACACACATAACGTGTAACATTTTTGTCAAAAACAAACGCACGCCATCACAATTACACCTTAAAATCATTTCACTATGCATTCAATGGTTATAAAGTTTCAATAATTTATATTAATTCAAAACCAAAAAGCAAAATTTCGCTCAAGTAAGCCAGACAGCTGGTGTAAATTTTCTGGTCCCATATTATTGTAAAATTCAGGGGTATTCCTCACACTTACATGCATTCTATCAGCTACAAAATACAATCCCAGAAAGGCATATATCGAAATGCAACTCACTATCCAGTCCCAATATAAACAGCATCCCAATTCAAATTAAAATTTACAAATACACAATAAAAGTTGAGACCCACCCACCGAGGCCGTCAATCTCTTCAGTTCTGGTGAAGTACCGGTTCCCTACTTTGTCCACGCCAACCTGTACGCGGTTGCTGAAGATACCAGCAATTCTAGCAAACAGCTTTGACATTTCTTTCTTTGAATTCGAATATCACTTCAACAAAACAATCTACCCGCTGGAAAAAAAGAAATAGAAATGAACCATATTTTCCGGAATCTGTGCCTTTCACTTTGTTTGCAGATTGTAAGTTGAACCGAGGAACTCGGTTTTGCTTGGATTTGTCTAGGGGCCGGAATGGTTACCTATTCCGGTTCGGTTCGCCCTGGCCTATCGTACGTGAAGCGGAATACCACGTGTCTAAATCGGCGGCAATTGTTTCAATAATGATATAACTTATTTTTAAATACTTTATTTATCACATAATTTAATTATTTATATAAATATAATATTACCTATTTTATAAATAAAAAAATTAAATAATTATTACAAAATATTTTAATAAAATTATATAATAATATGAATATAAATAAAAAAATTTACTCATCAATATTATTACTTTTTAAAAAATTATATATATATATCATATTTAAAATAATTTTGTAAAATTTAAAATTAAAATATATAAAATAAATATTAAATAATTTTTAAAATATACATAAAAAATTAAAAATAATTTTTAAAAAATTGGTAGCATTACCTAAGTAAATTTTATAAATAAATTATTTTACAATAGGGATCATGGATTTTGAAGTATTTATGATGTTGACCAATGTTTATTGCGTTTGCGTAAGGTCCTTGGCGCCTTTAACTGGTGCAAGTAAAGACAATAACAAATGTAGCAATGGTTCCACAAGCGGACAGAACTTGGATTTTGTCGAAATTACCGGAGTCAACTTGATGAACTCGACAATAACATCCATCCAACTGAATACTTTCACTTTCTCATCAATTTTCTCGGCAACCAAACATAACCCGAATGGATCACCTTACACCGCGATTCGGGGGTGATCAGCACTCGGCACTTAGTAATCCTACCGCTACAGTCCATCAAGGAAGGACCGGAGGAGTACTATTTTTTTCTAACAAAACCTTTAACGCTCAAGAAACCTCTCTTAAACCCTGCATTTAATTTCTTGCTTTGAACTCATTAACGAAAGGATTTTGCAGAGATTAGACCATAGAATTTGTGTCTTGTTCAAATCTAACCACATGGGTATCCTCAAAAATTAAGATATATTCACTTTCACTTCACTTGGGATCAAAACTCAGTTCGTTACTTCAACCATTTCTCGTCTCCAAAATACCCTCCTCAATCCTCAATGCTAGCATCAATCAATACACTGTCGTCGTCGTGAACTTAAAGAACGAATCCCATGTAGTAAAAATGACCCAAAAGATCACTGAAGCAGTGAAGCTTGTGGCGGCTGCAACAATCAAGCGACCCCAAGAGGCTGTTATCAATACTCGACCTTTCGTTGAAAAGCCTATAGCGTTTCTTTATGTTGCAAATGAGCGGGCCCAATCAGATGATATTGCTGCTCCTTTGACAAATATTAGGCATGCGAAGAAAGTTGCTATTGTTGTTACAACTGGTGATACAGGTCTTTAAGGTGGTTTTAACAATGCTGTGGTAAACAAAGGCAGAGACCCGGATGGCAGAATTGAAAGATAACAGACTTGATTATGTTGTTATTAGTGTAGGGAAAAAGCGTAATGCTTATTTTAGGCGTAGGAAAAATGTTTCAGTTGTTAGGTATATTGAAGGAGAGGGTTTTATACAGTAAAAGAAGCACAACTGATTGCTGATAATGTTCTTTCGATTTTTGTTAGCGAAGAGGTTGATAAGGTTGAGTTAGTGTATACTAAGTTTGTTTCGCTGGTGAAATCCGATATAGTGATTCAAACTTCGTTACCCTTATCTATTAAAAGAGAAGTTTGTGATGTAAATGGGAAGTGTGCTGATGCTGCGGAGGATGAGTTGTTTTGGTTCACAACTAAGGGAGGGAAGTTGATTGTTGAGAAAGAAAGTGTTTGGCTCAATAACGGGGGTGTATCGCCTCTTAAGCTGTTTGAGCAAGAACCAGCTCAGAATCTTGATGCTATGATGCCTCTCTATTTGAATAGTCAGATTTTGGGGTCATTGCAGGAGTAGGATGAGTGCTTGCCATAAGCACTGCAACGGATAAAGCTGGTGAGTTGAAGAAAAATGCTTATAGTCGAGAACGTCAAGCTAAAATCACTGGTGAAATAGTGGAAATTGTTGGTGGAGCCGAGGCAGTTATAAAGTGTGATTAATTTTGATCCTTATCTTTCTTTAATTTGATTTTTCTCTCTCCCACGTTCTTTTGGTGAGAATTTTGCAGTTTATATATCATTTACTAGTTAGGAAATTCATCATTTGTACACAGGTATAGAAATTGTAGTGATGGCTTGAGTACTTCATATGATGAAGTAGAGTGTGTCCTAATTGAAAAAAAAACATTGTTTGTCTGGCATTGTGTTTACTCTTCTTGCAATTCAGTCTATTTGGTCATATTCATTTGCAGGATTAAGCTAAGACTCTCGCTTTTATGGTTATATATCCTTCCTGTCAATTTATATAGCTTTAATTACTTCACTGATTATGTCAAAACTGCAACGACCGAAACCACGTGGTATTGTTCTTTAATTGTATGAATCAGCGTCCACTGACTGGCTTCGTGCTAGAGTGCGTTGTCAATGAGCTCTACTTAAACGTAACTGCCAGATTTGGTAGAGATAGTGCGTCTCATTTACAGCTCTGATAGACACAATCATGAATATCATAGAGCTAAAATATTGAAACGGACCAAAATCAGAAATTATTCGTGGAGTATACAGATCTGGGTTGTCTGTTTTCTGAGAAGGAAGAAAAAATCTTTAGGCTGTCTGGCAGCTGTCTTATTTCAATCGAGGGCAAAGTTAGAATTCGGTCTTGATGAGGAGTTTTGAGCAAAGGACATAACACAAGTGCCATGTGCCCAGGCATTGAAATGGTGCCAGTGTTAAGATATGCATTGGGACAGCTCAAAAGTCCCTGTCATACCATAAATCAGTGATTGAACATGACAAGAAACGCATTAAAAGGAAGCATTGAATGTGTGTTTCTCGTGTCAGCCATCACATCCACGTCTTGAGTACTGCCAAATATATTTTTTGTGACACATTAATCATCCTGATTTAGTATTAACCAGTGACCACAGAACACAAGAAACTTATCTCTTTGGTATTCCGTTTCCAAAACTGTTTATGAAGCTTAGCTTCTTGCCAAGGTATTAATGGCTGCTTCACTTTTATCACAGGTTGTTTTCTTATGTAGTTACCACATCAGCTGCCAAATAGCCGGGCCCTTTCCATACATAATTGAGTTTACTCCGGAATTGAAACTAACGGGGATCTAGTATCAGCTTTAGCAGTCATGGATTGGGTTGATGATGGCTTTATGAAGTCCTAATAATCATGATTTTGCATTCTTTTTGAGGAAGCATCCATCAGGACTCTGCAGTAGCTGATTGCTGGTGCCAAATTGTTGGCATGCTGTTCCATATGCATATTTTAGCCAAGTTTTTTCCTTTATTTTTTTCATTTTCACACGTGAATATACTTAAAAGCAAGATTGGAAGAACCCAGTGACAGCATTTTGTCTCTTTGTTTCCAAATTCAAGATATTTGAATTTGCAGTTTGTCTCACGTTTCGTTTGTCAACAGTTTGCATTTTGGAATGTCCTTTTCCCTTAACGAGTTTGTGGGGTTTTCCTCAGAGAAGGGACTGACCAGCATGCAAATCTCTAATCTAGATGATGCATTTCGCAATCACTCAGCGTCGCCCCACAGAACATTTTAGTAAAAGCTCATGACCACTCGATTGAGAATCCCTTTCCCTCCTTGTTGGCTGTAATTTTAAGTGATCCTTGATGAGGAAAAACACAATAAAGAATTTTGACAATCCCTAACCGCCGTTTGCCTTACCATGTACCGATAATTATATGTGTACGGATAAAAAATTTATGGGTTTTGAAGTATGTGAATGGTGGTCCAAAACACGACATCACAGTACATGAAACCAATGGAACGTACGCCAAAATCCGACGAAAATATTAAATATTTAAATTTCTGAACATTTTGCCTTAACAGAGAGGCGTTTGGTAGCCAAATACGTTGAATGACGCTTTCCCACACCCCAATTTGCAGCATGTGGTTCACATTTGTCGCAGAATCACAGCTTCAGAAACTCAATCTCACTTTCTCTGCCTGCCGGCCTTTGTTTTACAGTTCTCCTTTTTATCAATATTTTATGCCCATCAGTTGTGACTACTTATAATGCCTTTTTCTACGAGTTTAACTGGGGAGAATGAATGATGGTGGATTAGTGGATGTCCTCGTGTATACCTTTTAAATCATCAAGAGGTGTTACAGTGGTTGGTTTAATATTCATTAATGGGGGATGATTAGTATGCTAATATTTCAAGGGCAAGTGTCATTTTCAGTTGTATTAATCAATTCAATCCCAAAATCAAGCGACTCCAAATTGTATACTGGCACCGGCTCATGAATTACCACTCATTTTCTCCAAGTTACAACTCATTGGCTGGTTTTGGCTTTATAGTTGCTTGACGCCTGCCATGAATAAAAGCATATTGAAAATGCTATTTAGAAGGAAAACAATGGAAAACTTTTTCCCTGGATTGTTGCAATTGGTTTCCTATTAAATTTCACACGTTTACTTCGATTTTATCCTCCTCCACTTCCCTGGGAATATTCATGAGGCACGCATAGGATGATCCTCTCAGTTTTCGGTGACGGATTAGGAAACAAAGATGAGGATGATTCAGTTCTGACTTGGCATTGCAACATCCTGGATTTTCTTTGGTGATTTCTACCAGGGAAATTCTGTAAAATTTCCTAAATAAATCTTATTCTTTTAACTCTCTTTCCTTTTCTTTTTATTTTTCTTTTGTCAACAGTCGGACCCTCCAGGGACGAAAGCATTATAAAAGAACAATTTTCAGTAAAGACAAACTTCCGTCCCGTTCTTACCTCCTTGCTCTCACTTTCTTCTCCCCTTCCTGTGTCTATAATAGTTCATCGTAATAACAGCCACCATCGTTGCTATTCTCCCAGACTATTTCAGGCAAGGGAATTAAGAGTTTTGAGTACAGTGTTCTTCCTTCTCTTTGTTTTTTTTTCCTTTTCTGTTTGTTTGTTTGTTTGGGTTTCTGACTTAATTTCCTTTCAAATGATGCAGATTCCCCTTTAGAATCCAAGCAAAAGTTGTAAGCTTTGGAGTTATTTCAATCAAGGCAAAGGTAGATTCTTGTTTCCATTAATGAGTCTTCCTTTTACATGATTTACATTTTAGTTCTGCAAGGAACCTAGCTGAGAAATCATCAGAATCTTTCTTTATCTGCGTGTGTGTGTGTGTGTATTTGGAGAAAACCATTATGAGAATTCGAAGATCTTTCTTGACTTAAAATGATATTAAATTTTGGGTGTGTAGGAACTGATCATCAATGGAGAATAGGAATG
The DNA here is from genome assembly GCA_019650275.1 of Xylocarpus granatum. Lineage (NCBI taxonomy): Eukaryota > Viridiplantae > Streptophyta > Magnoliopsida > Sapindales > Meliaceae > Xylocarpus > Xylocarpus granatum. The sequence continues at coordinate 28,387 of BNST01002113.1, forward strand.
GTTACTATAGGCAGGGCAGTGGTGTGTGGAGATTATTTAGAGATGGAGATTTCGAGGAAGCAGATGTCTGGGCTGTACTCGAAGAAAGAAAAGATTCTAATGACCACAAAGTTGGCCAATCCTCCATCAACGAAATTGAAGCTCCACTTTCTGTACAAAGAAATCCCCCTTCTGCTGCAACAATGATCCCAAGAACAATCAACAGCAACATCGACAGCAGCAGCATTAATTACTCCACAGATGAAAGTAAAGGTGTCAGACAGCAATCAGCTCCTGTCAAAATTCCTGGTTGGTCAAAAATCAGTAAGAAAAAGACAAAGCAAAATGCTCACAGTAATGATTATCAAGACGACTCTGATGATGATCATGGGTATCTTGACGAAGATAGTCACAACGATGATGAAGACGATGATAATGATCAGGATGTATATGATTGCAAGGTTCCACCACATGAATTCATTGCCAAAAGACTGGCAAAGAGTCAGATTTCTTCATTCTCAGTACTTGAAGGTGTCGGCAGGAAACTCAAAGGCAGGGATTTGAGCAAAGTGAGGCATGCTGTCTTAACAAAGACTGGATTTCTCGAGTAATAACTACGTAATTTACTAAGGGAAAGTAAATGGTTTCTTTCACATCATAGTCTTAAAGATTTGTCTAAATAACTATCTTTTAGGATTATATATAAGATTAGAGACCCACTACAGGGAGATTAGATTCTAAATTAGACTATCACTCTTCTCTTCTCTTAGGTTCTTACTCTCGTGTCATGATTTGGTTGTTTCCATTTATAACAATAGAATGCCAAAAACAAATATTGAACGAGAACATGTAGATGTATTGTTATTACCAACCCTACTCTATTGTTGGATTGCTCTTGTATAAATTTGATTGAGACAAAGATTATGATTGGTATTGAGGTTAAGATTGTCGAGCAACCAAATATTAAGTATGTGTAGACGAGTGATCAATTAATATTAATTATTATATTTATAAATTAAATAATTATATAAATACAATGAACAACAATTTAATAACATGTGAATTTTTTGATCGAAATTGATTTAATTGTTATATTTCTTAATACATATCTCGTTCTTAATATTTTAATTCGTTCAATATCAAGATAAGATTTGATGTTTTATCATGAAGTTTATGGAGCTAAAAACTCTCGTCACTTGGCTCCACACATTCTTGAATTTGTCATCGAACTCCTTCAACTTTGGACTTCCCATAGACCTAAGACAGACTCTCATCTGCAACCAACCCTCGCAGCTTCAGGAGCTCCACCGGGAACGGGTGGTTTGATAAATCAATACTAGTCTGCAGCCGGCAGGAACATCATCACTAAGCTTCGATTGCTCCAGTTTCCATTTCTCCATCACATGTGAATACGATAGTGGCGTCCCATGGTCCAAACAGCACAGCATAGCACGACTATTATTATTTGAGCAGAACAGAGCAGATGAAAGCTATTAATATGATCTTTTATCTGGGGTACGTATATGTAGTTTCCCAGCCAAACCTTGGTGCTCAGCTTATCTCTATTTGTAATAGGATTATTATTTGTTACAATATCCAAATCAAATTAGATTTTTAGAGGAGAGGGGATAGGAATATTGACTCTGAGATTGCGGGTGGAGATTCATGCTGCCCATTTAACTCCCATAGTGGCCGAAATAAATAAACAACCTGGGACAAGAAAAAGATTGCTTACTCTTGTTTACTTCAAAGAAAGTGTTGGAATCTTGTTAAAAAGATTCTAGAATTCAGAGCTTTAAATTATGGAGAGTTCAATAACATGTGTCTCTTCAGCTATATGTAATCTATCTTGCTCTTTCCTATGTGAATCACTCGCAGTTCATCCATGCAACAAACATCTTTGAAAATTCTTTTGCATCTTACGATGCAATGTGATTGTCATGCTGATTTGGCTTGAGTTTGTTGCCCTTATGGGATTTTTCCTCTCTTGATACTGTCAAATTCTATTCCTTCGTGCTCATAGGGATGTGTTTTAGAGAAGCCCGTCTTAACGTTGCGTGGAAGCTAATCTTTCTGTGGGTTCTTTATTACGAATCTACGTTTAGATGCTGGCACGGCCTCTTCTCTGCTACATGTCAGACCTAAATCTGATCTGAGTGATAGTTGTCGAGGAATGAATCATAAATTGTTTCTCAGCTGTCCATTTTACTGACGACATTTCTCCTAGATTTTATTCTGAGACCACTGTTCTTCCCGATGATTACAACATAGTATTACTACTTTACAGAAGGCTATAATGGACAGACTTGGAGATAAGGTCAGTTTTTATGTTCCTGTGGCCATGACTAATTTTGTGTTAGAGAAAGATTTCGTACATATTTCCTGCATAGATGGAATTGGCACTACGATTGTGTTGGGCCATTGGGGAGCACGGCGGAGGCGGTGCAACTCACGAAGATGCAGCTTGTGAGCTTTTGAAAATTTAGAATTATTTTTGTATGAAAACCTTTCATCTCGGTATGAATTTCGATACCCTTGGCTGTCTCATCTTGGAGATTTCTTTGTTACCATTGCTATGTGTTTGCTGACCATCGTTGTTGTCTTGGCTTAAGGCAGGAAGCAGGCGTAGGCTCTGATAGTGACAACAACCGCAAGTCATCACAGTCCAGGATTTTTTGTTTTGTTATAACAGCTATTGCAATGCTTGCCACATATCACCATGAGTTATTACCAAGGGCACGTGTATCCTTTGAGCAAGGTCCGTTTATTAGTTTTGATTGTCATCTGCTATGATTTCCTCAAGCAAATATGCATATTCATTCCCACAAGTGAAAGATAAATGAGGGGGAGGAGGTGAAGATTTTATATCTGATATATGTGAGTTGGCATAAATTTAGCATCAATTAAATTGAATCTCCATTTCCAGGTAGCTTGATCTCGAATCTCAGTGGTGAGGGTTTTGGAAGCGTGCACAAGATTATTTGGGTTTTAATGAATTACCCTGCAATTGGTCTGTCAATTCTGGGGCCATCACGGTCTTCACCAGGTGTTCATGCAGAAGCCGGGCGGTGTCAAACGGGGGTGATGCCAGAACAAAGATGGTTGCACATTTCCAGAATATTGTTATACATGGTGAAGTGTAAATTTTCATCTAAGAATTAAGAAAATATAACCAAAGAAGAGAAGCGACCACTAGTAGATTCTGAAAATTTTACCAAAAAAGGTAAGAAAGTTTGATGGGAACAATAATGTCAATCCATGAATGGTTTCATATCTCACCGGGCTCTACTCGGAGAAAGTTTGAATTGGCGGTAAGAATTTGCCCGACACTCAATATTAATCGAGTAGACCATCGTGAGATAATGAACAATGATTGCGAAGCAATGTGGTTAGTAATGACCTGGAGGAGAATCAGGAGCCTTTAAAATGGGGACATCTTGAACCCCTGACCGGCGAAGAGGGAGAGTTGACCAACTTTGCTGGAAGAATTTTGGGATAGTGAACCTGCAGAAGGAACACCACTGAACTTGTGTCAAGCAGAGAATCCAGAGTTATTATGAAGCTTGACCTTCGAACGTCGTAATGTTTTTCAATCAAGTGGGAAATTTATTTATACGTACAGTAATTAGTTTCCTAGCAGCAACTGGATACCGTATCCTGTCCAAATTGATCATCCTGTGTGTGTTTATTTTTGCCTATCTATCTCTCATGTATGCAAGTTCCCAGTTATTTTCCAAGTAACTATCCAATTGGACCAGATATCTAAAACGGGCCTAGAAAAATCAAAATTTTGGGCTTGAAAACCTAGGCCCAGCCCAAACCTAATATCCAATTAGGGCCACAGGCTCACAGCATACTGGCATGAAACAGAGTCAAGAGGTCAAAACAGATAACATGTGCGTAGAAGACCATCATCGTGGTTGGTACCCCCACTCCTTACTCCTTATTCTTCCTCCATGTGCGGCCTTTAATTTCTTTTTCCATTTTATTTATTTAATTATGCATGTACGTCAACTCCTCTAATTAATTCCACCTACTTGAAAATACGTTTATATATTTATCGTAGACTTGTAAGTATGTGTGTGTATATATATATATATATATATATATTTCTTCTTAAAGTAATCCCTCAACCGTCCATTTATGCGGCGGCGGAGTACATGGAGCTATGGCACACTTGCATGTACCCAACGCTTCCCAGTTGATTTGGTGGGTTAGGGAATACCTTTCACAACAAACAATGAGACACAGCTGTAGCGCAGTGCTAGGCTGTTAGCCCCACTCCATCTCGGCACTGTGAGATCGATCCTAGAGTGTAACGACTGAAGCATAGAGATTAAAAGAGAAAGGCAATCATGCTGATATAATAGCCTGCTTGTCAATATCCCTTTCTGACTCAGAAATTACAGGTGCTTCCTTTGATAATAAAAAGTAATTGAAGAAAGGAAGTGAAAAATCATGGGGATGCACTTGCTGCTTAAAAGCATATAACATATATGGCAGAGTCAAAAAGAAGGCCAGGAAGAAGAAAAGAGTTCAATAAAGTGACTCGTCGGACGTGGAATGTAAATTAATTTACATTCTTGGTGGCATATGAATTTTGAGGCAATCAAGTGTGCGGAGCTTACAATTACACGACAGTCACGTGAATGCTCAAGGAATGGGGTGACAGAAATGGGGTTGCGGCCATCATCACTTTCAATGGCTGACTGAACGTTATAGCTTGCATGGGGCTGTTGTGTTTGCAGAAACAAACTTTTTGCAATGAACATCATCCAAAGCTGCATTGCAAGCAAGCATGAGCTGTAGAAATCCTATTATTTGAGTCGCGTTCCCTGCACGTGCTCCATGTGTAACATGACAACCTTTTTAATCTCTCGTGTTTGGAATGATCGAACTCAGCGATCGCATTTCAAGTACACATGACTCACAACCAAAACAGAACAGAAGAATTTGAACATAAAATCTCTGTTCTGTTCTGTTCTGTTAACCCTTAATCCAAATCTTTTAACCCTTCAAGAAGTTAAAACTTTCCTGCGTATCACTTGATCAAAGCTCCAACTCAGATTATACTAATACCTTTAACAGTAAATTTTAGAAACTTTTAGTATATTATAGTATATTAAAATTTCTTTAAATTTTTAAATATTTCATAAAATTATTGTCATTAATATAATTTATTACTAATTTTTTTTCGAAATTTGTCAAAATTTATGCATGAATGTCTGCATAAAAATTGTGATTAATTATTGAAGAGACAGAGCTTAGGATGATGAGTAGTTCTAATGTCAGTATGATTATTGGAACAATTTAAGATCAAACAAGAAAGGTCCGCGTGTGCTTGTGTGTGTTGTGTGTGTGGTATATATTTATATATATAAAATACTGAATAGTTAAGTTATCGAGTATTCTTTTCTACTTTCATTTCATTTCAATGGAAAACAGTAGACAGCGACGTTTGCTGTTCAGATACATCAAGAAAAAAATATACCAGGGATAAGGATTTTGTAGCTCTTTAAAACTCTTTAACAGAAACAGAAGGAAAGAAAGAGACACCAAGCAAGCATACAAATTTCCCATTTGTTTGTGTGCGTGTGGAGTTGAGCTGTGTTGAGTTTAGAGGGAAAGTTGGATTTCCTGGATCTGAATTTGGGTCTGCTGAGTGGGTTGACTTGAGATTTGTGACGGGTATTTGTTTGATTTAGCTGTTGGTTGGTTTTTCTCGCTGTTGATTGGTTTTAGGAGACAGAAATAAACTGGAAAATGTATTGGAAGAGTAGAGGAGGGGTAGAATCAGCTTCAAAAAGTTTTATTTCGAGAAAATGGTCTCTGTTGCTTTGTATTGGTTGTTTTTGTGCGGGGATGCTCTTCTCTGATAGGTAATTTTCTTAATTTGTTGCCCTTTCTTCTTCTTCCTTCCCTGGGAAATCCTCAAACATTTATTTGGAAAATTTCAGGGTTGCTTTATTAGTTTCTACGTGTAATCTGGTGGTAGTCGTTATTTGGTTCAATTTGTGGTCTCTGTTCATTGTTTCTGGCGAGGATTGACTTTTATTAAATTTTGCTGTTGACATGTATGACAATTGCTTTCAAACATAAATTTTTTCCCCTCAAATTATCTGGTTTTGCGGATTTGATAGTTAATGCATGCAGTCCATTTTGGATGGTGAAATACTGATGGATCTGCATTTATGGATTCATATTTATTCAAAGCTTGAATTTGAATTCTCAATTTCAGCTTGATTCATGGTTCAGATATTAAACTCTTAGCTGAAGCTCAATTCAAGTTTTGATAGCTTTTGACTCCATTGTTGGCTGTTAAAGTACTATTTTTGTGCAAAAAATGATAGAACATAGAACGTATAAGTCAGGCTCTTTGAATCCGAGAGTGATGGTAACACACTGCCGCGTTCATTTGCTGTTCTGGCAGCTCAATTTTGGTCCATGTAACCTGTTTCTCAGGTTGCTGCCATTGCTTGGCATTTTGGATCTGATTGATGCTATCCTGAATGAATACAGTAAATACCCAGAACTGTGGCTGATTGATCTCTTTGTTTAGGCGATGAAATGACATATTACTGCAGAAGTTTAAAGCTTTCATCACGGTCAACAAATAGTTGATTGTGGATATGAGCTGCATTTGCTTCTGCGATTCCATTTAGACTTGCTTCATCTTCTTTTCAGTGTCTACTAGTTCAATTATTGAGTTTGACTGTTGCTGATTTCTGATTGGCCGCATTTGTAAAATCAAAAGAGATTGATTATTTCTGTCTCTTCACTTCATAGCATCGCTATTGCGTGCTTTTGTCTGTATAAACTTGTACAGAGAATGTTACTCTGCAGGTTTTCAGTATATGGAAAAGTTATACAATTCAATAGTTAAGCTATTCTTTACCCAATATAAGTGCTGTACTAACAAGGATATAATGGTGCAGAATGTGGACAGTGCCTGAGGTCAAAGATATATCCAGAGGAACTGTGGTTGAAGATGAAAAACTGAAACTAGTTTCAGATGGTTGTGATTCATTTGGTGTGAGTATTCTCTGGAAACACTTGAAAATTGAACAGTTTTTCACCTTGAATTGAATATTTGTTAGATTGTTAACCTTCTGGCGGCTCATTTCTTTTTTTTACCCCCCCTGTTTGATTCCATTAGAAGGATGTGAAGCGTGAACCAGAGGAAATTCTTGGGGAAGTTTCAAAGACTCATCATGCTATACAGTAAGCTATTGTGTGGGGTTTATATATTTTAACTACAATGAAGTTGGCAGTAAGTTAATCTATTGACTTCATGTGAAATGCAGAACACTGGATAAAACAATCTCCAGTTTGGAAATGGAGTTGGCAGCTGCAAGGGCTGCACAGGAGTCTATTATTAATGGTTCTCCACTGTCAGACAACTTAAAAATTAATGAATCAAGCGGGAAGAGGAAATATTTAATGATTGTAGGTATCAATACTGCTTTTAGCAGCAGAAAGCGAAGAGACTCAGTTCGTGCTACTTGGATGCCTCAAGGTTTGAGGATTAGTTAACTCCTTTTCCGAATTATATTTACCAATGTATAATTGCTTTAGATTGACCATACTGATTTTGTGATATTTTCTAATATTGAAGTGATTGCTTAGTAAAAATTTATTTATCTGTCTGAAAACTAGGTGAGAAAAGAAAGAAGCTTGAGGAAGAGAAGGGCATTGTCATGCGCTTTGTAATAGGTCACAGGTGTGTATGACATTTTGCACAAGCCTGATTTTGGTTGATGAATGATTTTCTCTTAATGTATGAGAAAGGTCAGATCCAGCATATGTGTGAGAATGCAAGTATTCTCTGCCTTTTTGCAAGTAAATAAGCACATTGGTCAAAAGGAGGGATCTACAAGTGTCTAGATGAAATTTTTGCTTGATTTGAAAGATCTGGTCGGACTCCCTTTCTAACCCTTGTATGGATACTTCAAATTCTTCGCCAAGTCTGCATTATGGGCTTGTTTCAGTTCTATCAATAATCCAGTATACTTGTGCATAAACTTGCTCTAACTGAGTATGTTCTTCTAAGTGAACAAAGAATATTGTTTTTCCTATCTGGTTTCCATAATTAAGCTCAGTGTTGATTTTCACTGGATGAGGTATCAAAGATGATGAAGTACCTTTAGTTGTCTAAATCATCCTACCTATAAATGTTGTCAATTTGTTAAATCAAATACCTTGATGAATGGAATCTGACATATTTCACCAACTGCATGTACATAATTAGCGCTACATCGGGTGGTATCCTTGATAGAGCCATTGAAGCTGAAGACAGAAGGCATGGCGACTTTTTGAGGCTGGTAGAGCATATCTGTCTGGTTTCTTCTTCCTGTTTGTATTCATCTTCTTTTTCACCAAAATTACATGGATGCAGATAGAGGAGGATGACTAAATTTCTGTATTAAATTTTTTTTCTCTTTAAAAAATGTTTTGGCAGGAACATGTTGAAGGTTACCTTGAACTGTCAGCCAAGACAAAGATATTCTTTGCTACTGCTGTTGCTCTATGGAATGCTGATTTCTATGTCAAAGTTGACGATGATGTACATGTAAATATAGGTAAGAAGCAACTATTTACTAATTTTTGTTTTTGTACTTGCAGATGTGATTTTTATTTAAAATATTTTCAATTTTTAGGATAAGGGACTTTATTAGCAAAGATTTGTGTGAACTCAGCAGTCTTTAAGTGTACATTATACTTGCAAAAGCTACCCCTATGGTCATGTTTCTCATGAACTGATAGATGATTTAGGATGAGTACCATGGGATGTGAATCAGGTTCTTGGCATGGCCTGATGACCAGACATGATCACAAAATGGTTTCTTTGAATGAGTGGAACTGGAAAAATTGTTTTTTTTTCTTTTCTGTGTTTTCTTACACCGTTCAATTTTATGCCACTGCAGCAACACTTGGAGCAACGTTGGTTAGGCATCGATCAAAGCCCAGGGTGTATATAGGCTGCATGAAATCTGGTCCTGTCCTTGCTCAAAAGTAAGCTAAACATATTCTTTGTTTCTCATTTGGCCCACATATGGAGAATATAAAATTCCATCTTTCTGTTCCTCACCTCCATGATATTTTACATTTTTCCATGGACAGGGGAGTGAGGTACCATGAACCTGAATATTGGAAATTTGGCCAAGAAGGAAACAAGTATTTCCGTCACGCCACAGGGCAGATATATGCTATCTCTAAAGATTTGGCTTCTTATATTTCAATTAACCAGTGAGTTTCCTGACCATGTGCTGAGTAGTTAAATGCTGCTAAGTTCATCTGCTCTGACTTGTTTCTCTTGAAATGTTAATATTGCAGACATATGCTTCACAAATATGCTAACGAGGATGTTTCATTGGGATCATGGTTTATTGGATTGGATGTAGAGCACATTGATGACCGCAGACTATGCTGTGGTACCCCACCTGGTAATTTTTAAAATTGATGAAACTATTTTGTTAATTGCTGTTGTTGCAATGACTGGAGAATGGATTAACCTCTGAATTACAAGTGAAAGGCAGCTACCACACTTTTTGCATATGCATAGAAACACCAGAATCTCTCCTCCCACTTTAATGGAAGGAATGCCTGTTTGTGAGGAGATTACGACCTGATAGTGGTGCTGCTACATAGAAGTTCAGGACACGGAGATGTAATCCAGTGTAACATTAATTGCTTTCTTAAGTGGTCCCTAGCTGGGATAGTGTTGTTGGTGGGTAAAGCAACCCCGCCCACAAACAGATAAACAAAAGGAAAAATGATCTCGTCAATTAATTTTTTGCTGTATCTCCTGTTTTCGCTAATGAGATTAGTTTGATGAATCTTTTTCCACTTATGCAAAGCGCATTAGCCTTTGAGCAAAAAATTTAGTTTTTGGCATGGGATCCTAGCTTGGCAAAGTTTAAACACTTTTTTTTTCATTGATGTTGCTGTATTAGTTGATGGTTGGTGATCTAGAGTCACACACCTTCTGCATGAACATTTTCTTTCTTTATCTTTGAATATGTGTGTGTTATTTTATGATTTAAATAAACAGATAGAGACCAGAAACAATAGTTAGCTGCAAGGAGTAAATACTGTCTAGCCTGAATGTGGCTCTAAAAATCTTAATGATGCGAATGTTTACTTACCACAGATTGCGAGTGGAAAGCTCAGGCAGGCAATATCTGTGTTGCTTCATTTGATTGGAGTTGCAGTGGGATCTGCAAGTCTGCTGAGAGGATGAAGGAGGTTCACCGGCGGTGTGGGGAAGGTGAGAATGCTTTATGGAGTGCAGCTTTCTGAAAAAAGAAAAAGAAAAAGCAACTCTTCCAGACTCAGGAGGAAGCAAGCAAATGGCTTGAGTTTGTTTTCAGATCTTGATACAGAGAAACGTATGTAGAGTGATGTGAAATGAGAGAAATACCAATCAGGAAAGGAGGAGAGATTCTGTTTGCTGGGTTTTCTACTCTGTTTTAGACAAGGAGAGAGACTCAAAATCAATTCTTAGAAAGGAAAGAGTTAGTATTTTACACATTCTTTGATTGCTCTGCCTGTGGGGCGTTTTGTAAGCGTGCCATTGCTTGTGTAACTTAATAATAACTACCTATATTTAGGCTAGCTTTTGCTGCCTTCTGGTTCATAAATTTAGCAGCTTTTGCGCAGCTTATGATAGACTTGTACCCTTTTTTGTGATTGTAAATAAAATAGTGATGAACATTCCCTCTTGACACTTAACGTTTCTTGATGCTGAAGCTCCATTGTGCAGGCATAGATTGTACTTCTGGTGGGTCAACTCATTCCACTCACCATTCTCCAGAATAATTCTAGTCGGAGGTAAACTTAAGTGATTATTCATGATCATCTATCTTATTACATGTAGATTAAATTTTTGCAGTTCTGGCAGTGTCCTCTTAAACTCAACTTCAAAAGTTGAAAGTCTCGTAGCCACGAGGTTAGAAAGACGCAAACAGAATTGTTCTTGGTTAGTTAAAGCATAACTCATCCAAGCGGACACACAGTTTCAATTTGCAAATGGAGAAATTGAAACCAAGCTAAATCAGTAGTCTGTTAGCATGAAAAGATATGAAAAGAAATCTTTGCATCCATTTGAAGCCAATCGGGCCATATCAACTAGATAAAACAAAAATAATTATATATAATTTCTTTGAATGGAAAATGCAAAGCCACTGCCTCTCACGCGTCCCAACATTTCATTTTCAAAGCTTGAAAAAGAAGAATTACTTTGTATCTCCATTCCACGTTCCAACTTCTGTTCAACAACATTCTCATTTTCTTTTCCTTCCTGCTCTCATTAAACACGGGTTCTTCTTACAGTGAGCTTTGTTTTAGTATAAAAATGACAGGAAATCTTGATGCTAATGCATCCAAATCTATTACCCACGTAACAATGCTTAAGCTTGTCGATTTTTTCCTTCAAATTTCTACCATTCCTCTCAGGGTTGTAGCCTTATGGTTAACTGTGACTAGCCAGCAGGACAACAGTGACAACGGGATATTAAAGTTCAGCAATCTCGCGGGAATCAAGTAAGACATACTTTAACTTTCTCTATTGCCAAGCTTTGTTTTCCATGTTGCAAGAAATATAAGTAGAAACTGTTCCTCAGGTATATGGTTAGTATCAGTGCTATATGAGCTGGTTATGCATTTGTTGCTGCTGTTTCCTCATGGGTCAGATTCTTGATTGCAAAAGTTGGCTTTTCTTTCTCTCTGACCAGGTTTTGTTTTAACTCAACATGGAATCTAATAAATCATTTTTGAAATTTCCTAGGAAAAATGCATGAACTGCATGTCTATCGGTATACTTTCGGGGCAAGAAATTTGCAGAAAGGAGTACAGAGATTATGCTACCTTAGTATGAAACTGAATGGCATTTATTTCCACTGAATCTGGAGGCAAAGCATAAAACGACCACGTATCTGCTAGGAATGAATATCTGAGGATTGATTGTCAGGCCACAGTTTCTTTTTGCCAAAATCTTCTTCTTTCTTCAGGGTGTAATACTTAAGATTCTAAATGAAACTTTTTCATGGAAATTTAACTGTCTGCAAAAACCAGGCTTGCAAATAGCCTTGAGGGTATTATGCAAAGAGATATTGTGCAAGGAATCAATGGCATCAGAATTCTGAGATCAACGATTCATGCCTAGCTTGGAAACATGCCTGAAGTAGGCTTAATTACTACACTAGCTAGCTTGATATGTGGTCATTTCACCTGGCAATATGGTCCTAATTTGTCCTTGAGTTCACATGGGCCGCAGTTCATCTGCTCTGTCACAGCAGAGCAAGACTTCCATGTGCTGCTCTTTTAAACTTTTTAGGGTCAAGAGTCATAAAAAAAGCTACTTTTCCTCCCATATTTCCCATCCTCTTCGTCTAGCCATGGCTATACTAGGATTAAAAAAACCATTTCTCCTCCATGTAGCAAAACAATGGGTTTTTTTTTAATCACATCTCTGCTTTTAGGAAATTAAGGTTAAAAAGAATTTTAAGGAGCAAATACCCTTCTAGTTGATCAAGAGTGGTTTTTAGTATATGACAGATGATGCTACAAATAAGCAATTGATGTTTTATAAAATCTTATTCATTTCATTTAATAACTTAATCCTCCAAGAGAGAGAAATTTAGAAGCTTGAAAAGTACTGAAAATTGCATTTGCAAAAGCGCCTACACGGCTATCTAAACGTGTGATTGCATGGACACAGAAAGCAATACCTGGGCTTATTCGGAATTTTCGTTGATTCCAGTCTGTACTTCATACCCACCAAAGAGAATTTTGAAAACCCCAGTAGCCATCCCATCTCAAAAAGCACATTATGAATTGAATGGCAAATTGCATTTTTTCTTTTTTCTCTGGGGAATGACCCATTCTGCCTCCAAAATTAGCAAGGATCACCACAGCTAACCTTGATTAGTAAAAGATATATTAATTCATGTTGATAATGTTTATTACTACAGTTCCATTGCTAATTATAGGCCAGATAAAGTCTAATTAACAAAGCAATTAAGACTTGGTACACAATTAAAATTCAAAGATATGGACAACACACTAAGTCATAATATCTTTCATTTTCAAGTTTTCTCAGTGTAGAAAATTTATACCAGACAAATACATACAGGTCTCACACTAGTATCATTTATTTGCTCACAACACCATTGGTAGGTAGGACAAACCCCATCATTCACATAACACAGATATTCCAAATAAGAAAACCCCATTAATGGCTGATACTCGGCTTCTTTCTCCTTTTTTTTTATGAATCCTCAGTCAAAGGCGTGCTAGTGTAAACCATTCTCAGCAAATTCCAGGCAAGTTATCAAAGGAACAAGAACCAGGAGGCCTGACGTGTTCAGTATCAGAATCAACACGTAAAAATGAAGCTATTTGCTGCATTTGGAGCCCGATGTTGTCATCTGTAACAACTGAAGACTGCACATTGGAGGCTTCCCTGCTGTCATTATACCATTCTGGGACTTGCATGGAAGGAAAAACATTCAGCAGCTTCGATAAGTCTTCATGTATATAGTTGATTTGGCTTCCTGCTTCTTCCTTGGGCTTCGATCCTATGAATATCAAACAGAGCTCAAGCATTGTTGTGTCATCCTGCAATTTTCTATCAATGCAGTTTGCGGTGTATGCAAAAATGAGTATATAAGCAAACAGTGAAGTTGCATTTAATATTAACCTACTAGTGACGGCGGGCATATTTTGGTGTGACAATTAATTAAATCTGAAAGAAACTGTTGTTTAGCGTTCACATTCAATTTATTCTGTTTAAGGATACATTTTGTCTTGTCTGATACTTTTAGAAAATCATGCTAAGTAATCAATTTATGGAATCTTCTGGCACATGGAAGGAGAGCTAGAACATGAGAGATAGTTAATGCATTAAAAGTGCAATGATTAACCACATTTTGATTACAATAAAGAGAGTTGACAGAACTGATCATAGAACCTTAATGCCTCACAATCTAGATTTCAGGCACTATGTTTTTATGTGATTCAGCGAAAATTGATGCTAGACTATCCTACAATTTCAAGCATGCACAAAACCAGAGAGACACAGTATTCCAGTAATGAAGATTCATTCATTTCCTGTCTCAGCATTAAAATCGCATTTAAAGCAAAATAATCAGAATTGATGAGTCTGAAGGCACTAAATTTCCCAACCCTAAACAGAATCAATGTATCTATTCACTAATAGACTTGGAAATGGTGCCATGATTATCTTACGTACATTGAAAGAGTGGGGATCCACACAAAAGTAAGAACTAACCTGAAGATAAATAGAGATCACTTGAATCGTGCCATTGATTAAACCCAGAAAAGTCACGGTTCTCTTCACTAATTCTGCCGGAACTGTCACCGAAGTTACACGCCAAGGCCTGAGCCTCCTCTAAAAGATCCTCCAACAACCCACTTCCGCTGCAAGACACACTCAACTTCTCATGATCGAATGTTAACTCTGGGTTTCCATTCTGGGACAATAATTGGCTTGAAGGGAGCTCCGGTTTCGATGTGAAAACCGAACCAGTTGACAAAATACAATCTCTCTCATCCGGACTTCGGAAAATCGAGGATGAACTTGGAGTATTGAAAGGATCCTGGAGTGATGAAAACGAAGGAAGTGACAGCACCTTGGAAGCTGTACACGAGAAAGTACTAGTATTACAATTACTCTGAGGAGTACTCAAAAGAGACGGCGAAGACGGACTTCGGAAGAATGGCGAAAACGGTAGAGAATAGTTGCTGCAGCCGATTAGATTGTTGTTATTACTGGTAGTAGCAGTACTAATATTAGTAACATTAGTATCAGAATGGAAACGCTTGAAGCGCGGAGGGTTTTGAAGCGTAGGCGGAGTTCTGGGGATATTGAACGGGCTGCCGCTGATGTTGGCGTTGCCTACATTCGAATTGTTATTGTTGGTGTCAAAAAGAGTGAGGGTAGGAAAAGCTGGGTGGTGAGGAGATTGCAGAGTGGGAGAGAGAGACGGCAGAGTAGGGGAGAGAGGACCGTTAGGACTGCGGGTGTAGCACGGCGGAGGATAGTGGTGGAGTTGGTGATGGTGGGCGGTGGGTGTGTTGGGTGCGGTGGTGTTAGTCTGGAAAGAGAAGGAATTTGGGGTGGTTGGAGTTGTGGGTTGAGAGTGGTAAGAATGGTGGGAGTGCGACGATCGTTGATGTTGATGTTGCGGTTGAATTTCAGGAGGATAGAGCGGGAGTCCTTGACGGTGGCGTCTCTTGACTCTTGTATTCCAGTAGTTCTTGATTTCGTTGTCTGTTCTCCCAGGTAACTATCAGAAAGAGAAAGCACAGAGAACTGAGATATTAGTCATTTTCTCATGGTTCATTTAAAAGAGCAAAATGACAAAGCAAGTTGTTTTCATCCAATAAAAAACAGAAGAACAAATAAACAGAAAAATGGGCAAACGGAGGATTAAAATATGGGTTCTTGATTTCAGAGCAGAAGGAACCCAAAATGGGGGCAGGGATGACCCACCCAGAAAACCAAAAGATAAAAGAAAAATCTGGGGAGAATCAAATCAGAAGAAAGGGACACAGATATATTTAGCAAAACAAAATGCAGAAGTTGATCGTGAAAACTGCAAACAGAAAACAATTGAAACATTTTGTTTTGTAAAACCATTGAAAGAAATTTATAAACAAAAGAGAAAAACCTCGCAGACACCAACAACGATTCACAGTAAAAACAATGAAGATGAACATGATATTAAAGTAATGAGTGGTGTACCTGAGCAGCCATGCGGGCCCATTTATTCCCCAGCTGTGCATGTAGTTCAACGATAAGCCTCTCTTCTTCCGGCGAGAACGCACCTTTCTTTAAGTTTGGCCTCAAATGATTAGCCCAACGAAGCCTACAGCTCTTGCCACAACGAGCCAAACCGGTGTTCCTCTGCACAGCGTTCCAGTTTCCTTCTCCGTGTTTCCTCACGTAGTCCGTCAAAATAGCATCCTCCGCCGCCGTCCACGGCCCTTTCTTCAACTGAATCCCAACATCACCACCGCCATCACCGTTCAGCCCGGAGGACCCACTTTCAAGTTGCTCGCAACTGCTATTCCCTAACAACATCTTCCCTCTGTTTCTTTCGCAAAATATATATATGATTTACAAAATTAATAAAACAGAAGGCAAATGACGATGCCGTGTTCTATATTTTCTTTTCAAGTTAAGAGAATTTTGTGATTTGCAATTTTCTTTTTTCTTTTTTCTTTTTATTTTTTGATCCGGCAGCAGTGGGTCCAAGAGAGATTTGGACACTTACTTTCTCTTTAGGCTACAATTTCATGTTCTTAGGGTAACAAAGAATATAAGAATGTGGGCTGACTTGTTTCTCTGAATTCTCTTTCTCGTTATATATCAAAACGCAAGAGTTGCAAATTATATTTAATAGGCAAGAGCTGTTGCCATGGTGTTTGGTACAAGAAGGACAGAGAAAGAGATCAAAACTGAAGTCT
This sequence comes from Xylocarpus granatum, assembly GCA_019650275.1. NCBI lineage: Eukaryota > Viridiplantae > Streptophyta > Magnoliopsida > Sapindales > Meliaceae > Xylocarpus > Xylocarpus granatum. Next base: position 44,857 of record BNST01002113.1, read on the forward strand.
TCTGCTGTTGTGTCTTGTCCTCAAAAGTTGAATTCCTGCAACCACAGAACCCAAAATCCATGAAAACTCCCGATACTTTCTTCGTCTCCTCCTCCTCCTCCTCCCCCAATGCTGTCACTTCCCGTAAAAATTTCTGGAGAAATTTATATAATGACAAAACGTATACTGTTGTTTTTTATTGGGAAGATGGGGTTTTGATTTTTGTCCTGGAGGGTTTTGTGAATGAACCCACGAATTGGGGAAGAGAGAAGTGATAGTAATTAGAAGAAGTTGCCGAGATAAGGATTTTAATGGTGGAGCTAAGAAGCCGGCTTTAGTTTCATTTTTACAGCAATTGTTTGGCTGTTTGCTTTGCTCCCATTTGCTTGCAGTATTAGCGGTTTTTAACTCCCTTTTTTGACTTGACTCCGTTTTAGCGAAGGAATTACAAGACAGAAAGATTCAATGTCCTGTCAGCTGAGCAAAACTTTGCTTCTCATTTTTTTAAAAAAAATATATATTTATTTAATTAATATATTTTTAATAATTAAATAAATATTATATATTAATACAAAATTATAAAATATTTAATATAAATAATGATAATATTAATTATATATAAAATATATAATTTAATTTTTTAAAATACAAATAAATTAGAACCGTAAAAAATAATAATGATAAATTTTTACTGTTGCATTCTAGAAAACAAATTATAATCCTAATTATAGAATTAAAAATTTTAACACAATTACAAAACCTGGACTTTGAATTCATACACCAAACGCGTTTTCAGTTACCAAAACAAACAAATATCAGTTTTCTAACCTTCAAGGCGTGTGTGTGTGTGATTTTCTTGGCATCCAAGCAGGAGAAGAAAATAATAATGAAACAAAACCTCCTAACCTAACCTAACCTAACCTAACCGAACCGAAGACCAGTTTGGTCCCTTGAGAAATGTCGGGTCAAGCGTGTACCATGCGTTCTGCTTAACCGTTTGGTCAGAGATGCGCTAGCCCACCCACATTGACCCCTTCTTTCACAAGCAAAACTGTAATCGCATTGCTTTCTTCTTCTTCAATTATTTTATAAATATGCCGAGCAGAACAGCCAAAACTGGCCATCTTACGCAGCCGTGTGCTTAGAAGAAGTGATGCCTAGCTACCTATCCCATTTATGGCGTTTCTGTCAAGCATTTGCGGCTGTTTTTCGGAAATCCTCGGAATCAAAACCATACGTGTGCGATGGCGATGTCTGTGTTTTGAGAGGTGAGAAGAAGAAACTCCGAGGAAAAAATTCCAAGAACAAGGAGGTCGGGATTGCATTTTCGGGCTCCCCAACGAGAAAGACAACAAGTTTTCAGTGAATTCTAGCTGTAAGTAATGGCTTCTGCTATACTCCAAGTAATAAGCCAATCATACATAGTTTTATTTATTCACGTAAAGATTGTAGTTTTATTATTATCCTTGGCCTTGATCGTTCAACATTTTGATTTTGATTCTTGAATGATGGATATGATCTTTTTAGAATGAGGTTGCAGAGCGACCAGCCACAATCTGAGTCTGCAACTCAAACGTATGATAAAATATTTGGTAACCAAATTCAATTCAAACCATACCCATCCTTAATCGTGTTGTGCAGTTAAAAGTAACCAATCATTTAATAAAAATTGTTTTACCAAAATAAGCTGCTGTCTTTTATTGAAAATTGGGCAGTACCATTGAAATTAACAAATAAAAACAGCTTGACACGTTGTTAAGGACGTGGAATGATCAATGCAATTAGGACGAGAAAACAAGTAGAACTACAATCTAAGGGCAATAATTCTCGTGCATCTGTAACTGTACGTACATGGCATTGACTAAGTTTTACATGTAATGTGATTTTAATTCATCTAAACTAATAGCTTTTGAACAATAGACAACAATCACCGTGCTGCTGCAATGGAACCCAACTGAACTCTTCCAAGAATTTGGTTCCCTGGGATTTTTACGAAAAAGAGGCATTCCATTTTCTCAGTAGTAATTCTTGTTAGGAAAATATGAGAGAAGCAAGAAGCTCTATTCCAGATCAAAATTATGCTTCCTCCCAAGGCCAAGGCCCTCGGAATCATCGCTGTAAACCAGCCCAAGTCATGGCACACTCTGACATCTCCCAAGCTATTTCATGCATGACTGCGACTCAAATTTTACTTCCAAGTTTTTGTGATATGCCTTCTATACCAGCCATGTGAAATGCCAAGGCATAGAAGGCAAGAGATTTACACCCAATCCAAAAGTCGACCTTAATTCTTCCCCAATTCCTCAAGAAAACAAACAATCCATACTCACAGCTGCAAAGCCAGATCAGGCTGCTGTGAGTCAATGAGAACACCTGAAGACTGTTTCACCGGAGATCCTGGAGACTGGAAGCCAATATTCAAGTCCGGAGGAAGACCTTCCTGCTTCTGCCTTGGCTGCGAATGTGGACTGATACCTCTCCAAGGCGATGACACCTGGAACCTAGGGAAATCAGTAGTTACTAATTGAGGGAAAATCATTGGTCTATTTTGGAACTGTGCTTCATTCACTGCTCGAACGGGTTGTGGTACAAATCCTTGAGGTGAAAAGCTGTTTTTCTCGGACTGAAACTGCATGCCTACAGAAAGAGGAAACTCCCCTCTGATTCGTGAAATTTGTGCATGGAGTTCTCGAGTTGGATTGTACAAGGACTCAGCAGAAATCTGATTTTTAGGTGAGCTGGAATTTTCAGTCACTGGTTTAAAGCCTCCAGCCCCAATGGACATCCAAGCACGGGCAGCAACAGCTGCAGCATTGTCTGAGTCATCTCTTCTTACAGATGGGACTGATGGCATTACTTGTGGATTACTGATTGGGGATTGATTTGAAGAATTCTGTTGCTTTTGAGCCTTCTCGTTTAACATTTTCATCAATCGAATGGGATCATTAAGGCCATGCTCCTGCCCATGGGGAAAGAATGTAGCTGCCCTTGCCATTTGATTGTGAACATTATCGGCAGGTGGAGTACTCACTCTAGCATTTCCACAAGTATTTGTCACTTTTCCACTTGGCAATCCTCCACCAGCAACTCCATTATTAGTCAGCTGTTTTGTAGGTAAAGACTGCAGAAGATTCATGTTCCTTGGCATTATCTCACTTGACCTAGCTGCTGCTGTTTCTACTTTATTTGAAATTTGTTTTCCAGAAAAAAGATCACTGTTACTTTGGTTTGACATGGGTGGCAAGTTCATTTCAACTTGCTTTGAAACCTTATTCTCAGGCTCAGCAAAAGTCCTAGAAAATGGATTATGCTTTCGGTTAGCAGCATTAACAGGGGTGGAAGGCCTCATTCCCGCAGAAGCAAAAAGCGGTTTCTTTCCTTCAGAGGTGGGCCCATTAGCAGGACGAAACTGAGGAGAATTTCCATCAGACATAGGGCAACTAATAGGATGCACCTTAGCAGGAACAGGGGTTCTACAAGCTGAATTATCTTTCCGTGCATCAGCAGTGGAATCCAACTTCATAAACAAAGTGGATTCTTTCTGTGTGCAGATGGTCTCAAGCATTAATACTGGGGTAGGAAGAGGCTCATATTCTCCAACCCATCCACGACCAAACTTATATCCTGCAGGTAGTGCTTGCTCAATCCTCTGGGAGGCAACTCTCCAGGCAACTGGGCCAAGAGTAGCAGCAAAACGGGCCAGGCTCCTAGCATAAGAGTATTCTGCATGAAAGCCAACCTGATAGAACAAAATCAGAAATGATTTTGGAGTACAGGTGACAGGTACTCAAAGAAAATATAAAGATTTGTTTTTCTGTTACATACAGCAACCAGCTGCTTGATTTCACTCTCGAAGGTTGTAAATATTGACTCTGATCTGACCACTGGTTGATTTGATGTCTTATAAGTTGCACGACGGTTCTCATCAATCACAGATGGTTTCCGCCCCAATCTAGATAGGAGACCCTTCCCTGAAACACAGAAGTTAGAAGGAACCAACTTAATCAAGAGAAATTTAGAATCCCTATCATGATACCATTCTGAACTAGGACAATTAAACATAACATCAGCCATGAAATCATGTATTGGCCCTGTAAAACTTGGAAAAAAATAATTCTCAATCTAGTTCTGTGCAGAATGGTGATTTCCCCATTATTAAGGAACGCATGGAAAAATTAATATCACCATATATGTCCTCTTTGAACAGTTACTTCTGAAATTACAGATGATCATATTTTAAACTAAAATCACTTTAGGTCATACCTGATGATAGTTCTTCCACCTTCTCTAAATTATTATCAACCATAGAAGAGTTACCATCTACATGCCCATCAATTTGGCTTGGCCTCTCAGAACCACCTGCTTGAGTGGCAACAGTACCATTGTGCATATCTCCAGTGGTAGCTAGAGTGGCACCTGAAGAGAAGTCGGAGCAAACTGGTTCCTGTACAGTTCGACTGAAAGGCTTCTTTGCCTGCTTCTTTACCAATATATTAGATTTTGCCTTTTGTTCTGACTTAAGGTCTTTTTCTGACGTTAGTTCCTTCTCTAACTTGAGCTCTTTCTCAGTGCGTTCAATTCCAACTCTTAACCTATGGAATTTTTTCTTTGCCAGTTCTTGAATGTTATGTGCCTTCACAAATAATTTTATAATTGGATTATCACACCAAACAAATGGAGGAAGTATAATGATTGAAGAAGAAAAGAGAATTATGCCTGTCGATGGTATATAGTGTCTGGCGCATTGTATTGCATTGCATTTGAGCATATTAGATAAACATCACTCTGCATTAAAGAAAACCAACTTTTCAAATCAATGCATATCTAAAAAGAAGAGAGAACAGAGAGAAAATGCATTTGTAGCCAAGGGATGACATTGTTATAAGATAATAATAAACCATATATGACAAAAATGAGTGGAACTATCAATATAAGGTGATTGATGTCAAATGCTCATGCTCACTAAAGCAAAGAATGTGTGATCGGGTATATGTTGCATGGAAAAGATCATCTAGCAAACTTTTCTAATGAACTCAATAGAGAGCAAGCATTGCTATTGCAGGCAAGAAGAAGACAAAATTTACACCTTTTAAGTTAGAAATGGGTTACATTACAAGTCAATGAGCATTATCCAGATTAAAACCAAAGGGATGAAGCGTTTAGGAACTTGCAAGGAACTGTTATAGGAAATCAGCATGCAGACATGCTGTGGAGACCTGCATATTTCTTTGGCCCTGTTTTTAAACACTAATAGATTACGTACAACCATGACCATGTAAACTGCTGCAACATTCTTCAAATCCGAATATAATTTCAATCTTACAGAAAGAGAAGAGGTAGCAGCAATAATCATAACATCAACAAGGCCAAATGAAAATGAGCCCAAAACCCTGGAGGCATGCCTTCCCCATTGAACTACTCAAGAGTCATGGTACCCTATTTTCTAAGGCATCTTCATTCCACTTGACTGAACCAGGTCATTGAGGTAAAGAGCATATGAAATCCATGGCCAGAAACAGGTATCACAAAGCTATTACATGGCCAATTGATGCATGTACTAACAAGGTCCCACTTCCACTCCAATAGACATCTACTCTATAAGATTTCTCAAGCCAGCTTCTTTCCATGAACAGAAAAAAGAGCAATATAGCATCAAATCAAAGTACAGACAACTAATTCCCATTTTAACTTGGAACCTAACAAAAAGAATTTCAATTTAATCAGGAAATGTAGGGAGCCTTGCATTATTGCTGTTTCTTTACTGTTCCAAGATATAACTGCAACCTCACAAGCTTGAAAAGCAGCCTTTCTTCCTCCCATGTGTAAATACTATTATTTCGGAGGATGAAATACACATTGACGTGACCAACTTTCTTGCTGAAGCATAACAATCTTGAAGCTACGTGGAGTGAATGATATCTCTCAGTCTAAGTACACCCTAAAGCATACATAATCAAAGCACAGCAGAAGTAGAATCCAATAATCACGTCTCCATTTTCAAAAAGATGGACCACATCAACATCCCCAACAGATTCAGCACCATTCAGCCAGTAATAGCAGGTCTATGTCATAGCTTGCATAAGCATAGACGCCAATATGTATTGTTCTCCTACAAAGGCACAACGAGCAATGCAATGCGGTACCTGGAACACAGAAAAGCCCCATATCCCAAGCAATATTTCAGCGCTATGAATCACAAAAGCATAAGTACCAACCTCAAATTGCTCCAAGGTAGAATATGATCCATTTCCCAGCTTCTTCCTCACTGTGGCAAAGTCCATTGGATTTTCTATCACCTCATGATAATCCGGAAGCTACAAAAAAAGTACTACTTCAATCTCTGATAAAAGGAATATCTTCCAAACAAACTGTAACTTTAAGAAAAACTCCACACACACCTCCTCGGGATCAACCGGTTCTGCATACACACCATACGTGTCCTTTCTGGCAAAATTAGACCAAAAAACAATGAGCAAGCAACACATTATCAACATAGACAGAGATACAGTAAAAAGAAATCAGCACCCACTTTTGCAGTTTATCCAGAATCAACTCCAAAGACTTCTTGTCAGGCAAAGGAATGACAAATGCCCGGCTAGTAGGAGTTCCTGAACAAAAAAAGAACACCAATTACACAAACCCACATTAAAACAAATCACCATCTATCAAAAACCAAGACCCACCTATAAAACTCGGCACATTTTTTTCCCCGAAAGAAACTAAGCCAAACCCAATTTTAGAAACCGAAAACAAACCTGGAATCAAGTCCTGCCCTTTAGCCTGCAATTTTCTCCCCCCCTCCTGTTAAAACCCAGGAAAGCCAATAATCATGCGCATATCTGTGAACCAAAATTATAGCAGCGTGTGCTAGAGAGAGACAAAGACAGAGACAGTGACAGTTAAAGCAGACAATACGTAAGTGCCCTCAAACATAGATAGAGGCGGACAGGGCGTAAAAGAATTATAGATATAGATAAACAAAGGGGGTTGGATAGAGAGAGAAAGACACAGTGAGAGAGAAAGTAGGAGCGTGATATCAGATTCCGTAGTTAGTTTTTGACAGTTGACCTTGTTATCTCCCTCTAAAATACCCGACACAGCCAAAAAAAAAGCACTCGTCGTAGTAGTAACATTAACATACCTCTTCCTCAACGTAATTATCTTCTTCTTCGCTTTCACTGACATCAGCACCGTTAATTTTTCTCTTTTTCACCGGCTTATCTTCTTCGTCCTCTTCATCCGAACCGTCACGCGCCGACGAGTGAGACCGGCTCCGTGCCGACTCGGCGGAGTCGCCTCTCTGATTCAGCTTCAGTAAAAGCTTGAGCTTCTTCTCTCTTCTCCTCTCCTCTTCCTCGTCCTCGTCCTCAACGTCGAAGTAATCCTCGTAGTAGTCGATGTCGTATCGCACATTTCGTCGCCGAACGCTGCGCCGGACCTCCGATTCCGTCGCCGGTGTTGGGGAAATAGGGCGCCGTGCTAGATCCGCCTTCGATGGCCTCCCTTTCTTCTTCCTCTTCACGATCTGGCCCATTTTTTCTCACAATAACTCTTTCTCTCTCTAAAAGTCGGTCGTTCTCTTTTTCACGTTCTCTCTCCTGCTTGGGCGGTGGCTTGGCTTATTCGAGTGAGTGCTCTCTGAGATCCGAGCCTGAGTCCGTGCCTGGTTTAGCGTGAGATGGCTCGGCTTCGGCCGTAATAGAATGATTGATACTTTTACTGTTTTGCGTTACCAAAACGGCGTTTTTGTTGCTGCCCGTTGCCCGGGCAGAGTTTGCGTGTCGCTTTGTCATCTGCCCGTTCATTCACGTTATCTTTGCAATTTTCTCTCCTTTTACAAGGGGATGTTTCTAAAGTCCGCTTCGGCGCGTGTAACTAAGCTTCGTTCGTTTCTTTTTGCAACTAAAATGCATGGTCATTTAAGTTATTGATTAGTAAGTTCATTACCACTTAACCATTTTACACATGGTGAATCACAATATGTTCTCTTAAAGTGTATCTTCATTGTTAATGCTCTCAATCATAATTATTAATACATGACAACCCATTTGCCTAGGCTCATTAATGAAGAGAAACTAGACTAAACAAAACCCTGCCTCCTTGCCTCACAATCAAACCACAATTGAAGTCATTAATTTCGGACACAAGTCAATTTTGAATGAAGCCATTGGCGGACAATTGCATGCTAATAATTGACTAGAGTTCTCACTGCAAGTGCAACAATCAAGCAGCAGAAAGCGGGAAGGGCTGCGGATTCAGAATGTGAGTGATGTGTCTCACGCTCCTTATGCGAGTGACTTTTACATTTTCAATTAAGTTTGAAAGAGACCGCTGTTTAGGTACATACACCAATGGCCTGGCCAGTCCAGCAATTTGACTATATTAGCCACTCAAGTTTACTTTCTTTGCGGCTGTTGAAAAGAGCCTGTTGGTCATTTCAAACATACCATACCACCTTTCCATTAGTGTGAACAAAATCTTCTCTTTTATTCTTCGCCGCACCATTTCAATCACAACCGTCTAAATTATCATCATCAAAGAATTGGCGCTCATGATGAGATAATATACAACAAATTCAGAATCACCACTGTGATGGAATCAAAGAATGTCTATCTGATTCGAACCATAACTAATCGGACGGTGACGGAAGCTTTAACTTGCCCACTAACGTAAAAGCCAAAAGCTCTAAGCGAAGCAGCGGAACACAGAGAGCGAGTGAAGTTAACGTGGGCTAACCTGTCCTGAATTTCAGCTTCTTGCTTACATCAACAAAGCTGGGTGCCCTAACCAACTGACGGAGGAGGGGAAGGGACATGGGTCCCGCGTATTGCATTTTCCTCTCAGTGGGGCCAAAAGTTGGGGATAGAAATTATGATGCTTCAATCATGAACAGTCAGCATAGAACAGGTTGACAGACAATTGTGAGAATAAATAATGGCCGTTTGATTCGGGTGATGAGATGAGAACCGCATCTTTGACCAACCGCATTACATCTTTTTCAATTGGTGGGACCAACCATTGTTTTTTTTTGGGAAAAAGTTATTTTTTTCTCCTTTTGGCGGTGACTTACTGGTCCAGTTGTGTGAAGCATGAAACGTCTGGATTTTGTTTAGAACAGAGGAATATTGTTTTCATTGCTATCACAATTATAAACACCCACCCCATCTTCACTTTCTAAAAAGAACATTAAAGCCATAAATGGTTCGATTTAGATATGTTTATTTACCAAAATCAAATTCATTAAAGTCATCGAAATCAAATGTATTTGTATGAAATTGCTTGATTTAAAGGGATAGAACAGAATTAGATACGACATTCTTAAAGAAAATAGTTTGTAAAGCATAATTCCAACTCCGACCAGGAAAAAAAAAGGATATATTACAAAAGGGAAGACAGCCAATACGTGTGTTACTATCAAATAATAGTAACTGCACTTTGTCTGCTACAATCTGTCCATTTCAGGCAGAGCTTGGTTGCTGGTACGGGTTGGCCTGGATTCTGGGGTTTGGGCGGAAACTAAAAGCACCTTGTGATTGACAAACTAAGAAGAAGGATGATTCTTCTTCTTCTTCTTCCACTCTCGTTACTATTCTAGAAGAATGACAACATTAATTGCTAGAGAGAAATAAAAGGACCGTAATATTAGCTGATAATACTTAAAACTTTCATCTAGTGGGCCATTATCATCGCTTAAAAGGCCCGACCACAACATGGGCAGTCCATCAAAATCAACGGTCCACTTCTCCAACTCCATTTTAATCTTCCCTCCCTTTCGTTCGATTCCCCGCTGTTCTGGTACTCTGTTCTAAATAACCAATGATACCTCGTGAATGATGCTCCGACAACAGTTAAGAACTTGTGCTGTTTAATTGAAAAAATCCCAGATTCTGTCAAATAGATTCTTCAAATTCTTAATAAATAAAATAATATTTTATTTTTCACATTTGCCACATCACATTACCGAATCCCATTAAGCTGCCACGTGGACAAATCACTAAATGGCCAAGCCAATTGCAGAAGTGTCCAGGTTCAATCCGGGAAGAACTCCGTTGCTTTTGCTGGGAATGTTTATCTCCCTGTCTTCGATTTCTCCGGTGTAAAGAAACAAACGAACGTAGCTATTAAACCTCAAAACTCCGAGCACGAACACAATTAGGAATATAATAACAGGGAGACGGAGAATACGAGGAGTTGTAAAAGCCTTGTTGTTTGGTCTCTGTCTTATGGCTCTCTCTTCTTCTTCTTTGCTTAACGGCTCCATCTATTTACCCTCATTGGCTTCCCATGTGCTTAAAGGTTCGTTATCCAAGACAGTTTTATTTGTATCTTAAGTTCAAGCACTAAGTTTTCAGATGATTTTTTGACAGCTTCATGAGTTTATTCTGTTGGAAAATCGTTGGTTACATTGACCGTTGGGCATTATTTTGGAAGACAATCCTTTGTAGTTGTAAAACCGGTTTGCGGGGAGCTTAAAAGGAGCGACTCAGTTATCCCTCTTGCGGCTAAGTTGGTGGCTACACTTTCAGGTACATTTTATGCTTTTATTGATGGTGCTGTGATTGTTGCGTGAGATGAAAGAAATGGTGATCACTCGTTTGTCCTACATTTATGGAAATGATTAGAAGTTGAAGATAATATAGAGACTGAAGAGGGCTATGAGAAGTTGGCAAAGGAGATGCAAAACGCTTCCCACCTTGAAATTATGGACAAGGCCCTTCAGAAACTTGGCAATGACATTGCTATTGCTTTCAGGTTTTGTTCGAAATAAATTCTTCTCAAATTATATGGATTATCGTGGCACATATCTGTGTAGTGCTGGTAGTGTTGAAAGAAAACTGATGAGAAAGTTGACGTCGTGATGACATTTAGGATTTTAAGCCCGTAGAAAATTACTACTTTGTGTCGTTTTCAAAACTGTTTTAAGTTGGATTCGTTAAACACTGATTTGGGGTGAACAGTGAAATTTTCTTTGAAGAAGCTTGCGTTTCTTAGTATTCAACAGTTCTGGTTAATTGAATTCTGAGAAATAGTTAATGAAAAATACTTTGGTAAATTAGGTGATGATGGGATAGGTTTAATTCAGTCAGCTGATGAACTTAAGCTATCACAGCCCCTGCTTGATTACAAATGTAAACGTTATTGGCTTATTTGAAGTGTCATTACTTTCCCCCTTAATTGATGCTCGATTTGTGCAGTGGAACTGGCAGTCCTTTCAGGGTTTTCAGTTTGCATACTGGAAGGCTAAACGCAGAAACTTATCAGTTCTTTGATGCTGTTGAGAAGCACTACGGCGTTCATATAGAGCACTCGTTCCCTGGTGCTGTTGAGGTTCAAGCTTTAGTGAGGACTAAGGGTGTCTTCTCTTTCTACGAAGATGGGCACCGAGAGTGCTGCAGAATTAGGAAGGTGAGGCCCCTAAGGACGGCTCTTAAGGGACTCCGAGCTTGGATCACTGGGCAGAGAAAAGATCAGTCTCCAGGCACGAGGGCAGAGATTCCAGTTGTCCAGTTAGATCCCTCCTTTGAAGGAATTGGCAACTTGGTGAAGTGGAATCCTCTGGCTAACTTGGAAGGGCGAGACATATGGAATCTCCTTTTTGCCATGAACGTACCTGTTAATTCCCTGCACTCAGAAGTGTACATCTCAATTGGGTGTGAGCCATGCAAAAGGCCAGTCCTGCCAGGACAGCACGAGAGGGAAGGGAAGTGGCGGTGGTGGAAGGATGGCAAAGCTAAAGACGTATGACATGACAGCTCAAAAAGAGAGACCAGAGATTTTTTAATGAACATGCTGGCCTTAATTAAAGGCTATTTTTAATTAAAAATAAAATTTTAAATAAAATAATTGTATTATTATTGTTAATATAATAAATTATTTAAATAATAAAATAAAAAATATAATTATTAAATTTTTTTATCTATTATTAATAAATATATATTTAATTTTATTAATTAAATTATTTTATAATATAAATAAAATTATTTTATTTAAAATTTTATTTTTAATTAAAAATATAAATACGATGAACAACTTTTTATTTCACAGAGAATAAAGGGTTCCCACGCTCCCCAAAAAAGGTCTACAGAACAGAACTGGAAAGAGAGATTCCGTCCGTGTGAGAGAGCTAAAGCCACACACGACTGCCTTAAGAATTAAGTCTTGGGAAATTTAAAAACAAAGATATGATATTGCCATACTGATATACAGTAGAATAATCTGTCAAAATTCAGAAATCTGAATCTAGGAATATTTGGACATGCAACAAACCCAACAAGACGAGCTTGAAAATAGGATAAGCCAAGCCAACCCACGGGCAACAAGCGGACGCTGTGTGCACATTTGATTAGATTGGGTACTTGAGCCATGCAAGTTAGCGGCACTACCTAGCTGGTGCCATTCCGCATGGCGGTGCCGCACCATTCTGTTGATTCAAGCCAGACAGCCAGCTAGCCGGCCGGTGGAGAGTCAAAGGGGTAGTGGATTGTTAACTTGTGATATCACAGCGTGTGGTGTAGTACTGCATGCTAATAAACTTGCAAGTCAGAGGTCAGGCAAACAACAAGGAGTAATTATATTACGATTGATTTAGAGCCAACCCATGTGTATATCCAGTAACATACATTTTTCTCTTGCCTTGCCTTTGAACGTGTTTCCTCATTTTAATCTCCTCCTTAATTATCGAAAACAATAACAACAATAAATACACATACCTTACTTTTCACGAGACACTGAACAAATGGCAAAGCTGTAAGAATGTGGGTTGGTGCATTTGGCAGCCGCATTGTTTGAGGATTCTTCTTGAGTTGGGACCGCCCCTCCAAAATCAGCTTTGCCCCTTTTGTCCAATGGTTTAGATTAGTTTTCTTGGATTTCAGGTATCCTTCTTCAGGTCTTTCTGCATTAGTGAAAATAAAGTAATAGTAAGTGATCAGTGGGTCAGTATGTATCATTTGTGGATCTTACCAAAGGAATGAAAAAAGTCAATACCAAAACCAAAAATGTTTCAGCGCAATTCAAGTCAGACCAATTTTATTTAAACCAATTACAAGATAATTTTGAATACCTGTGAAGTGGTGATGTTTAATAAAGTCATAATCAGATAGAAGTCTGGATGAAAAGGGCATTTACAGTGGGACAGATGTGGTGATAGAACTTATTCCTAGAAACCGTTGGCAATAAAAGACTTCGCTTTCTCCTCTTCAACTCCAAACAACATCGTCCATTCCATTGCTATATAAAACATTAAATTCTTCATTGCTAGCTAACATAACCAAAAATTCTAGAGTACCCAGCTTGAGTTTCTTTCACAGCTCTAAAAATGGCTGGCTGCAATATTTTCCGGGGGATTTTCTACCCGTTTCTTGCTCTGATCTTCTTCTTGAGCTTTAGTAGTTTTTCGCAGGCTCGAATGGTCCCGGCCGTGTTCGTGTTCGGAGACTCCTTGGTAGATGTTGGCAATAACAATCATCTTCCGTTGTCGATTGTTAGAGCAGATTTTCCTCATAACGGCGTTGATTTTCCGACTAAGAAACCGACTGGAAGGTTTAGTAACGGGAAGAATGCTGCTGATTTTATTGGTAATTAAATTATATATTATATGGAACTAAATAACTTCATTCATTCATTCATTCATGTGATCATGAAAATTTAGAAGGTTCCTTTCAACATTAATTGAAGGCTAGCTGTAGCACCTATATCATGCATGCATTTAGAACCTTGCAAGATGCATTTTCTTGATCTCCTTTCCATGTCTCTTTTACTGTAATTCACTGCTCTACTTGTGTCCAGTATCAATTTCTTGATTTCCATCTTCGTTTTCTGTTCTTTCTTGCCATCCTTGATGGGAAACTCAGATCATACCCCGAATATTTCAATTTGGTGTCTCGATCTGTTCTTTAACTTTGAAGATGATCAACTAGCATCTGTCTTACATCAAAAGATGATCATAATAGTCCTTCACTGAGTGCATGGATCGATGCTTACAGATGGTTGGCATCTCAAAATAACTAAAAGCTGGTTCTAGAATTATGCTCATATGCAGCGCACACCACAGCTCAGTCATTCTAAGATTCCCAAGTTCACCTTTATTATTCACTCTCTCTTTTGAACTGTTTAAATTATTTATCTATATATATATATATACCAACAGGTCGTCATTGAGGATTGGAGATTCATGCATATTGCATACTGTGTGTCTTTAGAGAATGAAGGCTTTTCATTCGTGTACTAATCAACTTCATTAATTTTGCGGCAGCTGAGAAAGTGGGTTTGCCAACTTCGCCACCGTATCTCTCTCTGAAATCCAAAAGGAATAATGCATCGTTTCTAACCGGTGTTAGCTTTGCCTCTGGAGGGGCAGGAATCTTCAATGGCTCCGATGAAGCTCTTGTAAGTCAAACCATTAATCAGAAAAATGTAATTGTCCTGGCATTTATTTTTCTGAAAGCTAACTGAAATTGATATTTTTGAATGAGGTCCATAAACCTCAAAGCTAGAGCTGCTTCAGGGACTCTGGCTATTCCAGCTTCCCTAGACGGCAACGTCTCTCGCAGACCACAATGCTGACATTCTGAGCCCTATATTTAATGCTGACATTCTGGGCCCTGTATTTAATGCTGATGGCTTACCTTCTGAGCCCATTTTCAAAGTAAGATGGGCCAATTAGTAAATGAGCATTTAATTCAGAACAAAAATTATTAATTTGCGGTGAGCGTGGATCGAACACGCGACCTTCAGATCTTCAGTCTGACGCTCTCCCAACTGAGCTATCCCCGCAAGTTGAAATTAAGATGTATTGTTATTTTATCTACTTGCAGCATCAATCAATACCTCTCACAAGGCAAGTGGAAATTTATACGACTGTACATGAAAAACTGCGGAAACAGTTAGGATCCTCTGCTGAGCAGCACTTTTCTAAATCTCTATTTGCTATTGTGATTGGAAGCAATGATCTCCTTGGCTATTTTGGATCGTCTGATCTTCGAGAAAAAAGCACCCCGCAGCAGTATGTCAATCTAATGGTTTCTACCCTCAAAGGACAGCTAAAGGTAAATAAGAAAATTGTCACTCCTTACTATAAATAAATAAATAAACCGAATAAACTGTAACCAGTCTTGTTTGGCAGAGATTATATGATCATGGTGCACGTAAGTTTGTGTTTGCTGGGCTGGGGATGATTGGATGTTCTCCGTCGCAGAGGATTCGGAATCAATCAGAGGCATGCAACGAAGAAGCAAATTACTGGTCTGTTAAGTACAACGCAGGAGTGAAATCACTGTTGCAGGAATCGAAATCCAAGCTCAAGGGCATGACTTACTCCTACCTTGACACTTACAGTGTCATGCAAAACATCATTCAAAACCCAGCTGCCCGAGGTAGTATAAGCTTCTTCAAAACATCATTCAACACTCTCAATCATGCATCTCCAGTCTCAAACCTGTCTTATTGGTTGATTTCTTTGCTTTATAACAAGCAAAATTTGTTGTTATTTCAGGGTTCACAGTGACTAAATCAGCTTGTTGTGGGCTTGGGAAACTTAAGGCCAGGATCCCTTGCATTCCCATAGCAACCTACTGCGCCAACAGAAACGATCACGTCTTCTGGGATCTGTACCATCCGACAGAGGCAATTGCTCGAATTTTCGTTGATACTATTTTTGATGGTCCATCACAGTACACATTTCCGATCAATATGAGACACCTAGTAGCTGTTTAAGCTCAGTAATACAAGCAGAGCAATGTGAAAGCAAAGATAACGTATAAAGATTGATAGAAAATTTGTCAAATCTTCGCAAGACTGCAATATCAAACATATGGCAATGCAGTGCTATCAAAGTCTTCGTCAGATAGCGGGGATCAACATAGGAAGCGATGTAGGTGTTTAGGGTTATGAACCACGTTTAAAAATACAGATATTATTATTTTCGAATATATCCATCACTGTTTTTTAAAAAAAAATTCATGGATCGGACCAGGAAAATTCAAAATAGTAAATAGATCCATGAAATGAAATTATTTATTATTCGTAACAATTCCGTTATGTTATCAATAGTGATGTTCTTAATTCAAATATATATTTTAATTACTGTTAAATTATAATTATAAATAATTCATATAACATTCTCAGAACCTCGCTGCTCCAATGAAGGAAGTGGGTTATCGGGATCGTATTCCATTTCAATTGAAAACTGAGTGCTTGTTTCTTCACAGAGAGAAAAAAAGGAACAGAAAGGAAATATATGAAATATTGAGTTTGATATTCTCCCCAGAAACGGTTTCGTTCACTCTCTCTAGACAGTTAATGTCGTTGGCTCGTTAGAATTGTGCAGTTGAATATTTGGCGGTTTAGTGTTTATGATCAGGTTGGTGGTGATTTATCTTCTGTTCCTTTCATCTGAGGTTGCTGCAGTGACTGCAAATCAACAAACTTTGTGGTCCTTTCTCCGGAGTCACCTACTCTTCGACATACTCGAAAAACTTTCAGAACGCGATGATCTGTTAGCTTGTTCATCCGTCTGTCTTGAATGGAGATCCGCGGTTGTTGCTCTATATCCTCAACTTGAGCTCTATTTTCCATTCCTCTTGCAAACACGCAGACCTACTTTACGTCCTTTTATATTGCTGTCTGAAACACCATACAATGACTATAACCTGGAGTCTAGCGCCCTTTATAGCTTCCACGTACCTAAAATTCAACTAAATCTTCCCGAACTAGACGGAAGATGGTATTCTAGTTCATCTTGCGGGTGGCTGCTAATGATTGGATTCGCCCACACAAAAATATTTACCTTCTAAATCCCATACCAAGAGAGCAAATCGAGTTACCGCCACCGGCGGGACGATTCGAGAAGCCACAAAATTTGTGAGTGATCACATGTGCTTCCCCTTCGGATCGCTCATACTTGGGCAGATTCTTGTTGGAGCAAATTGGCGATCTGCAGACCTGGAGATGAGAGATGGACGATGGTACAATTGATTTTCTTTTGTAGCGATACCATATTTTATGAGTTCTGTGCCATTGATTATCATGGTCACATCTGCCGTACAGAAATTCGGAATTCTTCCGTCGGAATACAAGAATTGGCTGTACAGCCTGTGAAGTCGTCATTCCTCCATAATTACTTGGTTGAGCTGGAGGACGACTTGTTGCTTGTTCAGAGATTCATAAAATCCAATCCCAATACATTTGTGGTTTACCAGCTAGATTGGCAAAGAAACAAGTGGATTAGCACGGAAAATATAGGAGATAACGCCATTTTATTAGGTAAAAGTAGTTCGCGAAGTGTAGCTGTTATCGGAGATTTCGCGGCGAACTGCATATATTTCGTTAACGATGCTGATGCTAGAAAAATACTGAAGAATTCTGATAAGAATTATTAACGACGCAGGGGTCTTCAGTATTACCACCAAGCAAGTTAGATGGGTTCCGACATTTTGTAGAGAAACTTTCTGGAATTCTTATTTTCTCGCCTGCCAATCAAATTTAATGTGTCTGTCTTCATGTATCTTTCGATGCAGATATCTTAATGATATGCATATGGATGACATAGTCAAACCACTGTATACATACAGATACGGATTCCATATAAAAATATTTTAATTAATTTTATTTAATTTAATAGAATAATAAAATTAACAACCCACTACTTGTTCGAGATCATCTTCCCCAATCATCGCAAACCAAGCCCATTCCTGAAAAAATGGCTTCATTTTCGTCCCTCGTCTCTCGCCATAATTCACTCATTTCATAACCTACGCACCCTCGGCGCGCGTTATGGACCCTCCCTCTTTTGTCTCCACAGCCAAGACTGCCTTCCATTCAGCTGCGGCTAAAGCGGAGCGCGTCTTCACAGACTTCAAATCTGAACGAGGTGCCCCAAATTTTCTTCATGGTTACAAATTCAGCATTCGCCATTCTTTTCATTTTTATATTATTATCCATTTGCATCATCGAAGAAATAACATTTATTGGATTATTTTTTGTGCGTTTCTGGTTTGATTGGAGAAGATTCTGATCAACAACCGGCGAGTTTGCGAGATGAAGGAGTGTCAACGGTATGCACTTTAAATAATAATGATAATATGTGTCTTTGGTTGATTGTTAGATGGAATCTAATTTTTGTTCTGAACCATATTTGTAACTATAGCTCTGAGAATATTCTGTTTGGTTGTCGAGAAACGAAAATGAAATTCCTTTTTGTTTTTTATTTTATTTTTTTCCTCGAGAAAAATTAAAGCTGAAATCTCAGCTTCTGATTATGCATAACATGCTGAAAATATATTATTTTTGTTTTATATTCTTGTTTGGATTAATTAGGTAGATTATGGAAGAATTTTTTTCACGATGGATTATTGGGCTATAGACGATTTAAAAGACCCAAAGTTCATAAATGCCCAACTGATTTCTTCTTAGTTTGCTGTTGGGTTGATTCTAAACTTTGGTATGATACAGAGTCACCATGAAGTAAACCATTCGCAGTTGAAGCAGAGACATGTGCACATAGTAACGAGCAAGATTGGCAAGATAAATTTAGGAACTTATGAATAGGGAGAAAAGGAGTGGAAGAACCTGAAAAAGTTGAAAACTCAATTATGGCAGCTCCATTTTTCGATGAAAATTTGTACATGAATGCGAAAAATGATCTTGAAGCAAAGGCAAGAAACTTTGTACATGCTTAGTTCCTTGTGTTTTTCTTGTTCCTTCATTTTGATGGATGAAGTTATCTTTATTGTATAGGGTTCAGAAGTTAATTCCTTGCTAGAACGGTTGAATGCCACTGATCTAAATAGCATTCCTTCGGCATCTGTATTGAAGCAACTGGCAGTAGCTCTTGAGTGAGTTTTTTTTGCTGTTGCGATCTGTTCATCTTTTTAGCTAGTTGTTCCGTTTTGCATGGTTTGTCAAATTTTTATTTCTCTGATAAGGCAGGCTGTATTCTCCTCTTAGCGGGGTTTACCAATGTTTGTTCATGGATGGATGACTTTTCACCCTAAGTCTGAAGTATCTTCTTGGATATGCCAATGAAGTATAGTCTTCTGGGTGTTCTTAACTTTCTTAATAGGTTTTTGGATTTGCTTGCCCAGGAATGGAAAAAGGCTTAAGTCAATGAAAGATTTTATGGCATCATCTGGAAGTTCTTCACCTATAATGGAGAGGGCGAGCTTGAGCTTTTCTGCAGTGAAGTCATTGGTTTTTCGTGACAAAGAGGACAAACTTGCATCTGATTTTGGTGCTGATGATGAGAAAGTGCAGTCTTTGATTCATTCAATGTTTGATGCAGGTAGATCAATACCTTGGGTGTCCTTGATAGTGCATCTAGTTGGGGAAAAATATTTTCATCCATAATCTTTTGCTTTATCCTGTGATGATTTTTCATTTCCATTGTAACATCTGCAAGATGCTCTCAGAGGGAAATTTTCTCAGAAGGAAGATTAGCTTGGATTTTGAGGCATTTACTACCACAACTTTGCCTAGAGATATTCACGGTGCTCCTCCTCAAAGCTTTGTCGTTAAGTTATCCGAAGTTATTGGAAGCTTTAAAACCCAGCGAAAAATGGCATTGTTCTGGTACAAAGTTGTTGCTGAAGTAAGTGCTCTCATTGTCTTAACTAATGTGTACTAAGGAAAGCTTCATTTATGCTATATTCTTGTTGCTTGTTTTACAACTTGATACTTGTAATCCATTAAAATTTATAGTTCGTTTGAAGGTGTGTGAAATTTTGTTTTATGAAGTTGTTTTGTGATGAATTGCATCATACCTTGTTTGCATGAGACTATATCGCATACTTAACTGAGGGTCAAATGTGAGAATTTTGTAAATAGTTATGGTCAGTGATTCTTTTTCAATTAATTTTTTCTGACAAAGTAATAAAAAATTGTTCAAACTTCATCAAATTTATACACTGCATCTCCATTAATGTTGCCTTTTATTTTTTAATTTTAGCTGATAAACTATGTATGGAATTTTACACATGCAGCTAAGAAGACTCTGGTTTGAAGAACAATATATTCCTGGCATTCCGCTGAATGAGACTCCAGATATGAACTCCTGTCTTTTGTACCAACAATTGCAGGTTGTTAATTGTTGTCTCACAAGGAAAAGGCATCGCACTGTTGCTACTGAATCATTAGAATCTGTGATGAGGCAGTGCAGTTCAAACATTGAGGATTCATCTCTTTCTATAGACACATTGCCCGAAAGCCCTGTTTTGTATGCTCGAATTATCACTGGAGAACTTGTTCTTCGACTGGGAGTTTATCGGCCAACTGACTTAACCATGTTGGAGACTGATGAACCTGTGTACGCCCCAATTACACAGGTTTGGTTAATGACTTGGACTAGAAATTAATTCTCCCTCAAAACTGACTTTCATACTTCTGTTATTTAAATTTATGTGCGGCTGTATGTAAGTAGGAAGGGCCTTTGCTTACAGAAGATCTGATTAGAGAAAATGAAGAGTTCATTCTGCGAACGGGGAGGTCAGTATACATGTTGATTCAATTTAACCTTGTCAAATTTTGTTCAGATTTTAAGCCGGTGTCCTCCTCAGCAAGTGCTGGTGGTCTTGCGTGAAAAGAATACTAGGGTTAATTAAATATCTTTGTCCCACTATTGTATGCATCTTGCAATGCTTAAATTATTTATTTATTTTGGGCAGCGTTGGTGCAGGGTGTTCTCAACTTCTGTCTGACATGCAGGCTTTCAAGGTAATAGTTCAATTTAAAATTTTCTGTTCTATGGAATGTCAATATGCTTATGATATTATTTGAGTGGTTTCTGACGCCCAATGTAACTGGAGTTCTCTATGATTGTTTTAGGCTGCAAATCCTGGTTGTATTTTGGAAGATTTTGTGAGATGGCACTCTCCCCCTGATTGGACTAAATCTGACCAGAGCAATGAGACACAGGAATGCTTTGATGGAGGTGATTCTTCATCGACAAGAGGTCAACTAAGTTGTCGGATGCAAAAAGAAGGTCTCTGCTTTTTTCACTTCATGTGCTGTTGAGCAGCAATTTAGCTTTGTTTTGATCAGTCTTCTAATTATTGAAATAAAAATTGAATAGAGCTGATAGAGTACAGATTAGCTTTTTAAGTCACGAGAAGAGGATTTTTATTGTTAATACCTATCCTTTTTTTTTGTAGTTTATGAATGATTTCAACATATGACGATTGGGTAGAACAGTGCTCAAAACTGTTTTTGTGATTCATTTAGTGTACTACCATGACATATAATACATGGAAGTCATTTTAGAATGATACACTATGGCTGATTATGCATTTTTGGTTTAACATATCATAAAATTGTGGTGATAAATTATTAGCCATTGATGTTAGGTAATTTATGGCGGGAACTGTGGGAAACAGCCAAACCAGTGCCAGCTGTTAAACAGGTCCCGCTCTTTGACGAGGATTTGGTGGCGTAAGTCTGAAACACTTTCATTAATGTCATTACTTTCAAATTTTGTGTTTGAGTATGGCTCTGACACAAATAGGTGGTCTGCTGATTCTGTAGGGAGGGTATTCTGAATGGGCTACAGGACATCCCTCCTTCCCAGCTTTTTGAACAATTCTTCCTTTCTTTAGTAAGTAAATTAAATTTAAGAGAAGTTTTATTCCAACATTGCTTCTTTCCCCTTACTGTCGTCTGGCAGAAAGATTCATGATTGGTTATTCCTTTCCCCTTTAATGTTCAGCTTGGTTTGGGATTTGTGTTAGCTGATGCTAGACTATCCACTAACGATAACTTGTCCAAGCATTTTTATGAGTGCAAAGACTATGTCGTTGCCACTTGTCAAGGAAGCTTCTGGAGTGAGAAGCTCGATGATATTTGCCAGGTTTGTTCTGTTATTCTTTTGCTGATTGAATATCTAATAATGTAAGTTTATTATGAAGTTTCATAATCATGAACAGAAATTGTATCATTTATGTTGAATATGATGATGAATAGATGATATTATCTTAATTCAAGAACTACAGTGGAATAATTTGGCTCTTAACACATCCACCGTTGCCACAGATGAGTAGCATGCATTACGCACATACATGTAGGCACAAAGCCAAGGTTTATCTATCTTAATGATTTAATCCACCTTTGTTTCTTTTCTTCGCCCTTTTCTAACATTCTTTGACAACAGATTTGCAATCTGACAATAGCAATCCTATTTGCTTAATGCTTTTATTTAAGAATCTCATTCTTGTCCTCAATGGATCATGCACATGATGTTTCTATAAAACTAGAAGTTTGCTTTCAAGATCATTGTCACCTTTTAATTCAAAGACATGGAAAAAAAATTTCATTGAGTTTTGTGTCAACTTCTGTTATAGGTGTATGAAACTGTTGAAATCATGTTATCTCGTCCAGAGGAAGTCCGGATGAATCAGGCAGGAGAAACTACTACGACTGCAGACGAACTGAGAAGTCGGTTTAAGAAGCTCAGTCTCAACTTTGGTGGCAAGGATAGGTTGAAAAAACCACCTCTTCCAGTTTCCAGTTTCTTTGAAGGCAAGTCCTCACTATTTTCCAAGATATCTCCTAAGCCAAACAGTGCAATCCCCGCAGTGGAATCTCCTAAACCAAATAGTTCAACCCCAGAAGAGAAACATACCCCAGCAGAGAAACCTTCTTGTCCAGATGAAAATGATTGGACGATTTTTAAGTTATAATACCCCATTTTTCATAGAATTTTTTGTTCATCGTCTCTTGGGTTAAAGGTACACGGTTTGCTTTGCATGTAACTGTAAATAATCTTTGAAACAAAGCGGAGCAAGATATTCTGTTTCCCTTTTGGAAGGAAGAAATGGAATGTAGTTTAAGTCCCTAATTTGAATTCTCATTTTTCTAAAGTAGACATAAATAATTATGCGTTCGTTGTCTTCCCCTTTTGAGAGAATAACAGCCGTTCAATGAACAGAAATTTATTATATTTATCAGAAAGACGATAACATAGATGAGAAAGAGTGCATAAGAAAATGTGGGCTGGGCCGAGATAGATGTCAGTGCTTTATGAAGCAACTGAGCCTCTTGCGTCTGCAGCCGCCAATTTCCTTTTTATCTTCTATCACCTGGCTTTTGGTTATGGTCTTTGTTTACTTTATCGAATTCGTAGTACTTGGATATGAGATCTGGAACCACGAAGTTTGCTATCCAGTAAATGAAGAACAGCACCGCACTGCAATAATTATTCATCAATATGAAAAAAAAATAACAATAAACAAAAATAGGAATAGAAATGGTAATAAAAGGTGAAAGAAATCAAGGTGCCGGCCGACCTTATTTGGAGGAAGACGGTTATGTCACCAGATTTTGCCGGAGGAGTTGCGGCGGCAAGAGTAAGTGAATCGGCGATGGCGTTGGTTCTTAACGAAGCCACTCTTTGGTTTTGTAGAGCAGCAAGCCTTGTAGTCATACCGCTGCGAAGGCAGAGCAGGTTATTGTTATGCTTCAGTTTGTGGTTGTTTTTGAACTTCGAATTTGAGGGAATGAAAGAGGAGTAGCCATTGATGCAGCTCGTGGAGAGGCTCATGATTTTGAAGTTCGCAGTTCGAGCTTGAACTTGGGTTCAGGAAGATGGTCTGCTCAGGTTGCCAACTTACTTAGATAAACCAAAGAAGTGGATAGCGTTGTGTGAAAATTGGATATTTCCTAGTGAATCCAGCGAAGTGGTTACTTTCACTTGCCATCCAAGAGTGTGACGACACGCATTGTACAACGCCTGCCATTGCCAGCTATACATTGTAAATGAAATCTTAATTAGCACAGCATAAACAGGTGAATAATCACTAAATAGGAGACAATAATTTACCTTACACATACTAATTAATTATTTGAGTTCATAATTCATCCACGGCATTAATTTTTGCCGTTCAAATTTTGTTTTTATCAGCTTTCTCTCTCAATTACCAACCGTAAAGTTCTCCTTTTTGCACACATTCATGGTTAAAATTCAAGAATTATTACGATAAAAAAATTTATAAAAAATAATTTTTTAATAATTAAATATTTTATTTTATTAAAAAATTTTACTTATCAACCCATTGGGCATTAATTCCACATTTCTACCGCATATGTATACTTAATATGCTGTCTGCTAGTTGTTGAACAATGGTTGCTAATCTTTTGTAAATGCCATCGCCAGCGATGAGTGTAATGACCAGTAGGTTTCTTCTGTGTACGTTGATAATATACAATTATCATGAACATCTGCTGTTGGAAAGTCATGTTACCTGCAGCACTAGGCCCACTTCGTCTGCTTCTTGGTAGAATAATTTCGGCATATCACATGCACCGGAACCAAAAAATTCTAAACCAGAGAGTTGTTCTTTCACACGTCAAGTAAATGAAATCGTAACTTTATGGGATGTGTTTGCATAATTCTCGGTGAAAAGGATATTAAAGCTGGTTAACGTGAGATCGATAAGGAGGAAAATGAAAATACCATGCAATCCATACATAATCCATGCAAACGAAGAGCAATCCAGAACCAACGTCTTCTGTATAATCATTAATGATACAAGAAATTTAGGGCACAGTTTAGGGTTTTCCTCGTCAAAAGTGACAGTTGTGTGCATTAACTCTCTGGATACGGTTTCTGGATGAGAAGATGAACAAAATTTAAGAGCTCAACCGTACTCTTTCTTCCATCTTATACTTCAAATCTCTCTATATAATCCCAGCTTCGAGCTCTCACTTCTCATCAAAGTCATCTTCAACTATAGCTACTGCATTTTAACGGAGATGACTTGTTCTAAGTTTCTGGTTGCGTTTCTTCTTGGTGCTATTGTGTGCTCCATTAGTGCCAGGAATCTTGTGACCGAAAAGGGTTCTTTTGATGATGAGAAAAACTTAATTCACCATCCTGGACTTGGTGGTGGCCTTGGTGGGGGAGGCGGCGGTGGACTTGGTGGTGGAGGTGGGTTAGGAGGTGGAGCTGGAGGCGGGTTAGGTGGTGGAGCTGGAGGTGGGCTAGGCGGTGGAGGTGGAGCAGGAGGAGGACTAGGCTGGGGTGGAGCTGGAGGGGCTAGGAGGTGGAGGTGGAGCTGGAGGAGGACTAGGAGGTGGAGGTGGAGCTGGAGGAGGACTAGGTGGTGGAGTGGAGCTGGTGGAGGTGGTGGACTTGGAGGAGGACTAGGTGGTGGAGCTGGAGCTGGTGGAGGTGGTGGACTTGGAGGGGGGCTAGGTGGTGGAGCTGGTGCCGGTGGTGGACTTGGAGGTGGGCTAGGTGGTGGTGCCGGTGGCGGTCTAGGTGGAGGTGGTGGACTTGGAGGAGGTGGTGGTGCCGGTGGTGGAGCAGGATTTGGAGGTGGAGCAGGAGGAGGTGGTGGAGGAGGCTTCGGCGGTGGTGGTGGACTTGGTGCAGGTCTTGGTGCAGGTGTCGGTGGTGGATTTGGCGGTGGAGCTGGTGGAGGACTTGGAGGCGGATGGCCTTGATGACCACATATAATTAAGTTACATATATCGATCTCTCCAAACATCATTAGGACTCTTAATGTTAAAGTTAGTAACTATCTTTCTGTTGTTGAAGATGCAGTATTTGTTATCCCCCTTTGCTTCGCATTACCATCAAGCTTAAGTGTTCTCTTTCATTTGTCTTTGCTCCAGAATGTTCATTAACGAATAAATAAAATCTTCTTTTTGCATAGTCTACGTACTTTCACTGTTGTGGTGCCTTCTATGTTAATTAATTTCAGAATAACCCAGTACTGAAAGGTTGGTGATCTCCTATTAAATGGGCACGTACCATCATTTATACATTCTGATACGAAACACAAAGAACTTGATGGATCGAAGTTAAAATGATGATGGATCCAAAAAGGATATGCACTACATATCATATTCAGGGCATTCATGCTTGAGTTGAGTTCATAGTATTTGAGCTCCAACTGAAAATTTCATTCGAATATTCAAGCTCTCAATCGTTACGTGAGCATTCATGGCAGCTCTGCTTTGCATCAATATCTAAAGCCGTGGCTAGGGTTTTAATACATTGCTATCTCGACAAACTGGACCAGTAAGACCTAACCTAACCTAACCACGACAAACGGAATTCTTTTCGCCATTGCTTCAACCCTAACAGTGAAAACCTAGCAAGGTAGCATGGACGTTTCATTCGTACAAAAGAAATACGTTAAATGAAATTACAATTATATCCCACTTAATTTATTTAATTTTTGACATAATTATTGGCCTAAAATATGTTTATTATTATTTGTTTTAATTTATAAAGCCAATTAAATGGAAATAAAAAAGTTTAAGATTATTTAGAAAACCTCTTTGTCGAGTTATGGAGAACTTGGGCTTCTTAGCCATTTCATTTTGGATAGTAGTTTCGGCATAGCCTGATCAGCCCATTTCGATTATGAAACGCACCGTTTCGGTTCGTCTCTAGCTTTCCATTTTAACTGCCACTAGAAACGGAAACCACGCCG
Source organism: Xylocarpus granatum (assembly GCA_019650275.1). Lineage (NCBI taxonomy): Eukaryota > Viridiplantae > Streptophyta > Magnoliopsida > Sapindales > Meliaceae > Xylocarpus > Xylocarpus granatum. Next base: position 71,262 of record BNST01002113.1, read on the forward strand.
CTGTTATTTTGACGTTCTCATTCTTGGCTAATCATATCACGCCACGTTACGCGCTCACGTATGCTTGCCTTACCTGATACCCATTATGGTGCCAGAAAGCATGTTCGCGGCCTCACTCTAAACGCGAATAAAAATCTGAATTACCCTAACAATTGTTCAGTTCAATCAGCTTTGTTTTGAAGACTCGCGCAAAACGCAACTTCTCTGTTTGATCAAT